>CM044396.1:37015000-37287500 GCA_024322285.1 Musa beccarii | reverse complement strand
GCAGCAGCTACTGTGGTGGTGGTGTTCGCAGTCGTTCCCCATAAGAGTAAGAGAAGGAGAAAGAGGTTGACGATGGAGACCGGAAGCAGCAGGACCAGAGGAAGAGGAAACAATGTGGCGTATATAAAGAAGAGTAGGGAAGACCAGAGAGTATGTATACATATATACATGTGATATGGTAGTTCACATAATGGAATCGAAAGGTGGAGGAGATGTGGGGTGATTTCTGCGGGGAATGATATGGTTTTTATTATGGGCTGAATAAATTCAGAGACTTAAAGAAAATTAAAGGTTGCAGAATCACTTGTTTCCTATTTAACATGATTTTACGTGCTATGATTCTGTTTAACATTAAATTTTGGTGAAACAAAATCAAGAAGAAAAACATGTTTTTGAGTGAAATTTTAAGATCGAATCAGTGGAAATCAAAACCGAAATGAACGTAGAAATCAGGCAAATCATATTAATGATGCATCATCATAATGATTTTTATTCCCTTCTTCTTCCACAACAGCCAAGAGAGAACAGAAAAAAGAGATGTATCTGCCGAACTCATGTTCAATCTAATACTTGTTGCTGTTGTTGCTCAAGTGATTAACTTTGTGATGCTTTAAATTTTTTGATATCAATGTAGCGATCATTTTCTCATCAGTATGAAATATGATCTTAAAAAAAGAGTCCGCTAGAGACTTTCTTATTTCACAGCCATATGGTTCATCTTGTTTTCTAAAACGTGTTCGATTGGGAAAAGATGTTGCTCAAGGAGATAACTGATTGTATGGATTAACAATAATAAATTAGAAACGAGAGGATTAACACATTGTGAAACAAATTTTTAAATATAAAAGAAATTAAATAGGAGAAATAAGAGTAGGCTCTTTGAGTTAATTGTAGCTGTTGTTAGTGTCTAATCACTATCTATATATGGTCTTCTTTAAGCTTCATGTCAATCTTCTCTTCATCATTGCCTCCCAACCTTCAATCTCCATGATGATGGAAACGCGTTAGGTTCATATGAGCTTCCCCGACCACCGCAAGAGACGTGTCACCACGAGGAAGAAGAGGAAGAAAAAAGAGGCAGCAACAACAACAAGGTCATCTGATAACATAGTCTACCATGGCCAACAGCTGTCGTCTTCATCACAAGCTCAACTGGTTGACGTTCCCCGACACAAACAACTTTTAAGCAGCCTCAAGAGGACTTGGTCTGCATCCCCTAGCATAACACATAATTGCCAATTTACATCCAAAACACTGCTGCATGACCATGTTGTGTGCAGGAACAGATGAGGTCTTATTGGTGGCATGCCTTCCTAGTTGCCAGTTACCGGTGAGCAACTCCCTTGTGCTTGTGATGCTGTTCTGGGAAGTGTTTGATTGCACATGGGGATGGTTGCGAGAACAAAATTCTAAACTAAGACACAAAGGAGACGACTACATGGAAGTACACAGTCTGTGAAGGATAGGTACTGTGTTCCATGTATAAACTATGCATCAAATTAGTTCCGCAGCATGTTCCCGAGCCTACAATTTTCTGGAATATGTTTCTGACTGCAAGAACATGGAAATTTGGAGTCCATGCGACCTCCACATGGAGTGAAACTGCCATTATGTTGGCCATTAAAATGGCATTAACATGTTATCTTAGCTGGGTTTGAGCTCCACAATAACAAGGGTGGTTGTTCTGAAAGGTGCCTACCTGCTGAAGAAGGATGATGTAGAGCAGCAGCAAGAACAACTAAATTAAAGGAAAGTGGATTGAGAAAAATGGGAACTCTTCCACATATCATGACCTTGAGAATGCATTCAGAACCAGCGTTGACCAAATCAATGGAAACGCTTATAATTGTAGACGTATATGCTTCGTAGCTAAAAGATGATATGTACAGTCAATTAAAACATAACCTGCGGCATGCAGTTGAGCCGTGGATGATTAATCAAAGCATGACAAGCGTATTCCAATGGATCAGAAGAGTCCAACTAGCATGATGATGACATGGCACCACCTAGGCATGCCCAGTCAGCTTGACGACGATGACATGGCACCATCTAAGCATGCTTACTCAATATGATATCCAAAAAAAAAAATCCCCATTTACAACGTAATCTGGGCCTTATAAAAGGATGATCTCTAGGTAAGTTGACTTGTGAGTTGGACCATGTTGCACTACTTAAGATGAAGTCAACGAGAGAAAAGCTCGAATATATCACAGACAAAGATCATACGGTCTTGTTGAATTCCTGAAGACAGCCATTACGAGAGGCATGGGTGTTAGCTGCGTCACATGCTGCACCAAGAACTTATCATCATGACAAGAAAGAAGAAAAGAAGAAGAAGAAGAAAAAAGAAGGAAAGAAAGATGTCAAGAGGTGAGGGGTAAGAGAGCTGTCTTCTCACCAAGTCAATTGCTTGATGCTGCAAAATAACCTGCTCTTTGAAGCTTTAACGAGCAAGAAATAATACTATGAAACCAGAGATATTTTGGGATTGGTAATGCTAATTTATGCACATTGCGTGAAGTTTCCCTGTAGTCCTTAGAAAGTTTATTCTTTACTTGTTTCTTTCTCTGTTAATGTAGGACAATTCTTATGCTTAAGTTGAATGTTCATTTCAGATTTTGAGGCCTGGCATGAAGGCGTGTGGCTTGATGAAGGCTCAGGGTTGTGATGGTCAAGTGGCTTTTCTACTATATTCCTTTATTACTACTTGTTTTGGTAGATTTGGAGAGCCATGGATGATAAGCTTTTTAATGATATTAAAAGTACTTCCTATGGGTTGTTTCTTAGACTTGTTCCTTCCACCATTTCTTGTGAGGAGGTTCTTGAGTGCTCAAGTTAATGGTCTCAAATTGAGGTGAAGTGGAACAAACAAGCCTGTGTAGTTGGTTTAAACTAATTTAAACTGAATTTAAAAATAAACATGATATGGCAGGTAAAAGATTAATTTTAAGAAGGAAGGTATATGGAACTTATAAGGAGTATCCTCTATTTGGAAGCTGCTGCTATCCGGGAGAGAAATCAATGTGACTTTAGGAGAGAGAGTTCATCGACAAACCTATCGAGACTGATTCTTAGTTTCTTTCTCATATTTTACCAGGAACGTTCATTGCTCATTGGAGTATTCTCTTTATGATTAGAAATACTCAATTTGATATCTATTTGGAGAGGAAAATGATCCTCGAAGTTTTTCTTTGTTAATCTTCTTCCACATCTAGGGTGAATTTTATACTCGTTTTATAAAGTAATCCTTTTTTTTATGTTTTAGCAAAAAAACAAAAATAAAAACAAGAGAGAGAGAGAGAGAGAGAGAGAGAGAGAGAGAGAGAAATGCTCTACTAAAATAGGCTACGAGAGATAGCGAAATTATGTTTATTTACACTGAGATAGAAAACCTCAAGGTGTGAGCGTTGGAATCATGAAACGAAGGATTATATGACGTGGGAGATGCCATCCAAAGGTTGAAGCAAAAACACCAGCCATTTAGTCCCTTACAGACCCAATAAAACTAGTGCAGCTCTCAATTTGAGCTTGTGTCATCTTGAAAGAAACATCATTCTTAGTCTCACACACACTATCATATTACACAGCCCAAATCAAGAAAGAAAGAATGGTAGGTAGTTTTATGATTACAGAGCTATAAAGTTCATGGGAGAATATTTAGGCATCTCTACCTTGTTGCTATCGTCCTATGTGTCCTTCTAACCAAAAGCATGAAGATTGAAAATAAAAAAACAGTGAATACGGTCCTTTCTTTTTTTTCTCCCTCATAATAATCTTTTTCTCCTTTCTTTGCACATAATCTCCAACAATACAAAAAAAAGAGTAGAAAAAAAAAAGTCAATATAAAGTCCCAATTGGACATAAAAAATATAATCAAATAGACCAATTTAAATATTAAACTCTTGCTACATTAATTTATGTAGTATATAGGACGGTCCTTTTTGTCGTTTTGATAGACGGATTTGAGATACCAACGGAATATGGTTAACGCCATTCGTTAGAAGCACTTACATTGAGTCTCCTTTTTTATTCTAATTTTATAATTTTTTTTTTTATCAAAATAAGGATTTAGGCTCAAGATTATGCATTTTTAATCCTAGCAACCCTATAAATTTGGAAGTTATCACTTAGAAGGTTTTCGCTCAGTCAAATCCCACCATATTGTTCCTTTGATGCCAAGATCTATTTGGAATTCCACCTATTCATTTATTTTGTTTGTTTGGACCCACACATAAATTTGCTAACCCTTTATCACTTCAAGTTTCTCAATAAAACTTTTAAATATTAAGTATTATTTAAACGATTTTAAACATAAAAAAAGATTCATCCTAAAGGTAATAAATATATCATTCATGATGTTGTTTCCGTGCAAGGACATAACGGTCAAGCTGTGATCCACCGTCCGATCGTCCATCAGCGCTTCTTTTAGCCCGTAACGAAACAATACAAAGCGCGAGAGGGGAATCGGCGGCCGCGCGCTTTCGTCGCTTAAATCGCGTCATTTCGAAACTAGCCGCTCCCGCCTCTCCCTCCCAACCCTCCATGACTCGCTTGGCCGATCCCATCCCCGTCGTCACCGGCTACCCCACCGGCGCCGGCTACCCCAACCCCAACCCTTACGTCTACGGCGCTCCTCCCCCGCAGCCCCCGCCGCACGCTGTCCCCTACTATCCCTACGGCGCCGGTGCGGCTCCGCTGCCGCCGCCCCCTTCCGAGCCCCGCAGTACCGTCTTCGTCCGCAGCCTCTGCGCCGTCATGATCGCCTCCTTCCTCGTCCTCTTCGTCTTCAACCTCGTCCTCTGGCTCGTCCTCCGGCCCAACCTCCCCGAGATCACCGTTTCCTGGGCCGCCGTCTCCGGCTTCAACCTCACCGCCGCAGCCCAGCAGCTGTCCGCCGATTTCAACGTCTCCCTCACCTTCCACAACCCGAACGACAAGTTGGGCATCGACTACGACGAGATTGGCGTGGCCGTCCTCTACGACTCCGAAATCATCTCCTATGCCCCGATCCCGCCCTTCTATCAGGAGAAGGGGAGCACCACCGCGGCCGGTGCCCACCTGGTGGCGGTGAGCGAGTACCTAAGCTCGGACGCCGCGAAGGCGATGGACTGGGATCGGAGCCATGGCGACGGGGCCCTGAGCTTCATTTTCAGGGTGTTCGCACGGGTGAAGTTTGGGTCGGGCGCGTGGTGGACGAGGGGGGACGCCATGAGGGCGCACTGCAAGGATGTCCGCATCGGGTTCGGCAACGGGACGGTGGCAGCGGCCGGCGCTCTGGTTGGCCCGTCGCCCAAGAATTGCCTGGTTTTAATGTAAGCAACTCCTCCTCTTCATCGTTCTTTTGCAAGGCCATGGTTATGTAAATGTAATTGTGATTGTGTAATTGCTGCATACAACGACGTCCATGTCGTTCTATTTACTATTGACTATCTAATTGCTCCCATGTCATTTGTATCACAATGTAATTGTTTATCTTCTTATTTTTCTATCAATGACATTACATCTTAAAGCTTTACCTATTAGACGAGACCTGCTCTACTGATTTATATTCAAACACTTTACACGCTCCTCACATTTGAAATTTGAATTAACCAGATATCTAGGCAAATTTTGAACAGGAAACTGAGACTATCTTAAATTTTGTAATATGTAGAAGCAGTGCAGAGATTTTTACCTGTTGAATAGAAATGATGGAGTCATTGCTGGATTGAATTAGACCAATTCACAGACACATTAGGTGGTAATTACCATTGTGTGCAAAAGCATGGATCTCAGAGAACAGATAGTAATTAGTCAGATCATGGCTAGCAGCTGTAAATATGACATCTGTAAGAGTGCAATCCTTAAATCATAGTTCAACATTTTTCCTTGCTCACAGTTCCAGGTAAATGACACCACACGAGGAGAAAGTGTAGTCTTGGATTGTTGCCACAAAAATACATTGATGAGCAAGAAATTTTTGCAACAGGGGAGTATGTTAGACTTGGAAGAGGCTTAACTGACACAGTAGATTTAAATCTAGAGCTTGGGAGTCAAAACTTAGAAAAAAAAAAAACCCCCATGTCTTGAATTCTCAACCCCAAGGAACGATAGGATCTCATTTGCCAGTGCCCTAAACTATGCTTCAGAGAAACTTACCTACCACCAAGATTGAGCTTTCCCAAGTCCAACATCTGCCAATTTATCGGTGAAGGATCTAATTCAGAAGGGCCAATCTCAAAACATGAAGCCACACTTCTGCTTCTCCGGTGGCGCCCACAAATCATTCTCAACCTCTCTGCTTCATTCTTCAGAGACTGATGTTGACCTATCAAAATCCCCAAAGGCTGAATCAGATTAAAAATTTCAAAAGAAACAACAAGCAGCATCAGAAGGTATGCAAGTGATTGTATCTTATGAGGATGACATAATGTATAGAGTTCTAACGTACAAAAATCCAACAAATGAATCTGCAAGATGGTTGAGGTAAAATTATGCTGATGAATGCCTAAGAAATACACAAAAAATAGGTAGGTAGACAAATGTTGTATGCTAGTACGACATCAAAACTGATATTTTCCCAGAAATAATATGTATCTAGTTAGGTTTTTTCATAACATGCATGGTAACCAGCACAGCTTGAAGAGTTCACAAGCTTCATCCCTGACAACAGACAGGTCTTAGATTCCAATGTAACTATCCACATATATTCCAATATCCAGATAACAGACAGGTCTTAGATTTTTCCAACATTGAAACATATTAGGTACAGCTGACTAGAGTTCCAACTTGTTCATGAACATCTTGCAGCAATCAGCAATATCAAAGGATACCTTAATCTTTAATAAATGACCTTAGTCCTGATTTCAATATAAGTAGTCTTTATCTTTTTTCTAAAGGTGTCCAAAAAATTTACTTAAGCGGGAAAACAAACAAAGAGATTGGCATACCATCCTTGATATTTTTTTCTTGTCGAAGACTGGCAATCTGCTGCCTTAGTTTCTTGTTTTCCATGGATAAAGCAAGACGGTACTGAAACAGAGAAGCAACTCTAGTAGCCAAATCTGCTCCCAGTGTCTACATAGAAAAAGGTAAATAATGTTTCCATCAAGAAAATCCAGGGCAAGAAATCCAAAGCAAGAACTGCATGATTACCTGAAGCATGTCAACAGTTCTCTCAAGCTCAGCAATATATTGGAGTTTACGAACCCTAGATCGTTGACCCGAGTGCCTGCAGAAACTTCTGTATCTCAGAATCACAACAATTCACAAAATTTGGGGAAATATATGTCAGAAGACTCGTATACTTACCAAATAGGTAAGGACAAGATGAAACAAGAACTTCAGCAAGGAAGAAGACATTAAAGGTCATATAAGCTGTTAATAGCTGCCATATGCAACATGAATTATAAATGTGAAAAGTATTACTAGAGAAATCAAGACTATGGTGAAAAGAATTCTAGTACAATGTCTAAAGGACCAAGCAGGGCCCATTTGAAACACACATGTCCTCTGACGCTGTCTATTAATTTGACAGTTCTTTTCAAATTAACCAACTGGAAAAACAACCACTAAAAGGAAAAACTTTCTTGTTATGACAAAAAAATCAACACATTGTATAGTTGTATGATACATGAATTCCAATTACAAAGGTTAAATAAAAATAGGGTACTTGGCACATGACTTTCACTTCCAACATTTCATATTAAAGTGCTGTTATGTAGTGTATGAACTATGTAACATGATAGTGAATCACAAGCATATTAAAAATAAACTAGACATTCTGCATAAACAATGTTGATTCTTCACAATGATTTGCATCACATTGATACATGCTATCCCGATATCACATGTTGCGAATGATACCAACACCGACCGATATCACATGTTGCGAATGATACCAACACCGGCCAGGTTGGCTCACCAACTTTCTTCGGTATATCACAGGATGCATCGCATAGTACTTGGCAGTGCCAACCCATCTTTCATGCGTAAACATAAATTTCAACCTTTTAGTTCATCAAATCTTATTTGCAAATATCCAAACAAAGTCTCACTGCATAAAAGTATCTTAAGCAGTTCCCTGACTTTTTGAGAAAGCATCTAAACAGATGATGGATGATGATCAGCATCAAAAAATGGGCCTCCAATATTCGCAGGGTCAGGATCTGGATGATGATCAGAATCGGAGGATAATGATTGATTCCAAGTCAACTGACTAGGATCACAGGATCTTTTTATCTTTTTATTGAAATAGCCAAAAAGCAAAAAGAGAGCAACAAGATTAATTGGAACTTGGAGATCAACTGGGTTGGCTAAGATCAGCAGAGATTGGCATGGCCGATCAAGATTTGCCAGGATTGCTTAGGCTGACACGATTTGTTTTGGAAATCAACTGGACTAACCTGGGATCAGTCAAGAAATCAGTCGATATCATTGATCCCCAAAAATCAAGGTCCTTTTTTTTTAATCTTGGCTTGTCTCAAATTTGATCAGCCAGATCAGGTCGGGATCAGTCCGTCTTACTAACCAAGGTAACTTCATGTGTCAATGAGAAAATTGTAGCCCTGAATTGGAACTACATGCTTATGCTAAACTAGTGGAATAAAATCTGGATGAAAACTTAGTTAGCAAATGTGTCAGTTTAAGAACAAAATACATTGACGAAAAGTTAACACTTCATATTAAGATTAATTCACCCTTCTTCTAAATCCCAGTCAGCAACTTCATACATTAGCTTAAGAATTCTCCACATGTTAACTAATGGTAAAAATAATGTTTTCTACATCTTTATCCTGACGAATTTTGTCATGCTTGATCTATGGAAAATGTTGAGGCTGCCAGAATTGCAATCCAAAGGATATTTGACATGATTTAACATGTTGATTTTTCACAACAATGGCTGCCCTTTTTTTCAGTATCATACTGTGATGATCAGATGATGCTTGAGGGACACCAGCTACTTGCAAAACAATTCAATAAAATGAGTGTTTTGGATCCTTGAAATGAGACTGGCATCAGAAACAAAAGGCAAACAGAGCATAAAATAAAATGATAGATAAGAGATTACCACATTGCCAATTTAATGCAAAGCCTTAGTTAATAAGGATGTACAGAAGAATAAGTTTAAAAGAAGGCAAATGGAAATCTTTCAGCAAAGTGATTGATGCAATGAAGCAAAATCAATGAAAATTGGTTCTATATCAAAATAATAAACTTGAAAGGAGCAAGGCTATAAGAATATGTATAAGTTTGATAGATATATAGTGCTGTAGGAAGGTTCAGATGGAATTTCCTGCAGCCAGAATAGCACAAAGTCAACTTTCCCTTAAGTGCTAAAATGGATGCATAAGACATGCATATGCAAAAACGTCATAAGTAGGGGGTCCAAAAGCTGACACCCCATATGTAGGGGAGGTTACCCACAGGAACTTTCCACATGATCTCCCAGTTGTTAAAGCACAAGACACAGGCAAAAGATTCTCATAGTAATTCTGCTCATCTTGAATACAAAAGTACTTCTGCAACTAACTAGATTGCTATGGATCTTATATAATATTTATTCTTCCAGTGACTAGTAACAAAACATGACAAAAGAGAGAAAGAAAAGATTTCCACGAAGCATCTAAGAAGAAATTTTTTCTAACATGACCGCAGTATGAGGAGAGACTTGTCACTGATTTTTCTGTCAGATACCGCTGAAAAAGAATAACATGAAAATTTTGAATGAGTAAAATAGAAACTGGTTCACCTTCTTTGTAACTTGTGAGAATCAGGATTGGCTAGAGTATAATCATCTTCCACTCCGTGTGGCTTGCTTGTAACAGAGGTGCTTGGATAATCGACAGTTAGATACTGCAGTGGGTTGCTAGGAACATTTTCCCGGAAAGCAGTCACTATTGAGCTCTCTGAGTCAGTCAATTTACTCCTTTGTCTAGGGGAGTTAGGGCCAAAGACCCAGCTCCCAGGCTCAAACCCACCATCAACTTCGCTGGCTCCCGCAGCCTCCAGTGACTCATGGAGAAGACTGTCAGACAAAGCATCTTCCTCATTGGCAGGAGATATTGGGCCATGGAAACTTGTAGCCACCTCCAGGAGTGATACTGGATCACTCGAGGATCTCCGCAGAGAGATCCCTCTATGACCACTTGCCGGTTCTGCCAAGAGATCATCTACCCATGATGGTGGTTCATCCATGAGGTTCTGTGCAGACAATCCAGCGTCGATCTGTGGGGTTTGAGGTGCAGAATCGGATGCTCGGCGAGGCACCCCCTTGCTCTGAAATGGGCAGCGAGGAGGAAGGGGGGCTGGCCAAGACATGGTGAGATAAACTACATAAATCCTTTCCTCTATTGCCTAACAATCACCCATCCAAACTGCTCCATTCTTTTCTTCTGGAAAGAAAACACGCACTATGAACATGCATGTTCATTCACAGGGCAAGAAACTTAATAAAAAAGAAGTTCCAAGAAGAACACATTGAAAGGAACCTTCAAGAACGAGAAGTCAAACAGCGCAATGTGATTGATTCCATTACAGCAATCCTATTCGTCAAAAGAACACACCGAAGAACAAGTAAATCCGTTCAGATCAATAAAAAAGACGCTTCTGATCTCTCCATTGACTCATTAACAGCCATTGCCATTCCAAAGTGTGGGGATCAAAAACCCTAGCGATCGCCAACGAAACGCGCTGCAGAACAAGGCGAAGCTCCGAGAACAACAACCCTAAAAGACAAGACTGGACGAGCCCAGAACACGGCCAATGAAACAGTGACCCTAAACTCGCATCGGCCGTGACCAAAACACCAAAATGGCGACAGTGCCAGCAAAACGAAACGAAACAAAACACCACAATGCGACAGAGAGATCGCGAAACAAAAGGCAACCGCTGAGAGGAAACGACATGAGAAAACCTGGAAACGGATTCGAGCTCACGGCCGATCCATCGGCACCGGGTTGGGAGAGAGAAGTCGTCTTCTGTTTCGGGAGGGGCGGAGGATTCGGTCCTCGTCTCGGCGTTCACAAGCCATACCCATTTATTCTTTGGGTTTGTTGTGGGCCCCAGCCCGCTTGTTAAACCCAGCATCAACTTCAAGCGCCGCTTTTGCTGGCCGCGTGAAGAAAGAAAAAGAAAAGGCAATAATATATATATATATATGATCAATTATCAAAAAATGAAAATTTACTATTAGGCTTTTACCGAACAGTACCTCGCCTTCCTTAACATTGATGCGGTCGGTTGGTCATTGTCAAATGCAGTTATCATTCCATTGGGTTAATTTACTGTATGGCTTCGACAAATCAGCTGCTGTGGGAAGTGATGGTATAACATTGATCTTATGTTGTAAACGCAGTGAAATCTAAAACTGGGTTTACTTCATTTATTTTTTCGAAATCCACCATAACTTATTAGCCACTGGCAATAAACAAAGTCAACCGTGTAGGTATTAGTTTGGGCACCAGCAGCATCCTATATGGGTATATTTATTTAGAACGGAGAGAAGGCACATCATGTGCTTATGCCGTTATCCATATGTAGCTAGCTGTACCCGCAAAAGTTAGATCATTTCTTGTCTTTTCGGATTCCCTACCTCTTGCTACTAATCAATCCTCCATGGTTGCTAGTCATGGAAATTGCAATAAGTTCTCTTAGGTTAACCACATTCCGTATCTTATTTCTTCGATAAGACAGTACACCCTTCCAGCACATTTCATCGTAACCATCAGATAATTAAATCACAATTTTATTAGAGTGGAATATTGTGATTGCTAATCCATCTATTAAGCTGCTGACCGAATGAAAATGAACTTGTGACTGTTGTCTATTGATTTTTTTTTCCTTTTATAATTTCATGAGGAGGCTTTGTTAGATAATGTGACCCTATTTAATTGGATAAGATATATTAAAGATATGATTGGATTCTGATTATGGTTATTGGCTAATAGAAAGTAAGTCCAATCAAAATGGGATTCTTTAGGAGATGCCCTTGATGGAAGGAAATCTTCTAATATCTTATCCTAGACTCTCTACTCTCGCCTATAAATAGACAGGACCTCATGGGACTTAAGGAGTGAGAAGCAACACAGAAGCATCTAAGAGTTACGTAAAGATTAACAACACAGATGCATCTAAGAGTTGCATAAAAGAAAATATTTCACAGACATAGATTGAGAGATTACAGTCTCCCTCTCAATCTCCCTAAGCCATCAATTACAGTGGTCCTGTGAAAGGATAGGAAGAGAGGAGAAGGAGTCTAGTTCTCCTTGCAAATTGGCAGAGGCATTGGATCTAATGAAGGTATTCAGATCTTTCCTCCTTTTTTGCAGATGGCATCAAAGGTACACATCGTAAAAACAGATATATTATTCTTTTGATTTCGATCCTAGCATTAAAGTTTTTTCACATTACAGAAGCATGATTAAAGATTTTTATGCTTACAATTGGTATCAGAGCCTAGGTTCTTGAAATCAAAACTTTAGATCTGTTGTTTTTTTTATTTACGATGTTTGATCCGAATTCTGCCAACTCTGTATTCCTATCGATTTTGGTTTATTGTCGTGGTTTATTGTCTGCTTGTCGGCGATATTAAGGAAACAACGACGATCTGTCGACCTTCTTGCGCAGACGGTACAGTAAGGGCCATCGGCGGCAGACGGTGCAGTAGCGACCATGGGGTCGCAGACGGTCGCATGAGGGCGACAACCCCAGCGAACGCACAACCACACTCTGGCGGCGCTTCACAGCAAGCGCGTGGCGTGCACACGGCGAAGGCCGACCGCCAGACGGCGCCGCCAGACGCGCGCAGCAAGCACGCGCGCGGCGCACACCGCAAGCAAACCCGCCGCAACCAAGACGCACAGTGCGACCACGACGGCACACGCAACGCGTCTGCGGCGAGCAGCGCGCGCACCGCCAACCAGCCAACCACAACAAGCGCCATAGCAGCATGGTCGCGCGGCAGCGCCTCAGCGAACGCGCAACGGGCAACCGCGCAACGCCATCGGCCGTTCGGCGATAACGCACGCCAGCGGTGGTGCGTTTAATCAACCATACGCATGCGCAGCGGCGGTTTAAGCGGCATTTATGCGACGGCGGCGGCGCAGGGAAGAAAGAGTTTTTGGCAAAAATTATAGTTTTGTCCTTGGGTTAGGGTTTTGCCAAATTACAGTTTTGCCTTTCTGTATTTTATTAATACTTTTAGTATTTTAACAGTTTTGCCCTTTATTAATATAAAAAATTATAGTTTAATCCTGTCAATATATTTACAGTTTTATCTTTATGAAATTGAGAATTTTTTGATTTATATCCTCAATTATTAAAATTGATCAAAAAAAATTAAATTTGATCATGATTGTATTTTGAATTTGATTTTTATCAAATTTAGAAAGGATTAAACTTTGATCAATATTTGATTTTGATCGACTAGTTTAATTGGGCTAATAGTTAACTCAATTATGGGCTTACCCAATTAAATAAGATTGATTGGCATAATAGTTCTTTTATAATTTTCTCATATGAATTATTGATTATATTTTATAAATAAAATCTAATTATTATTCTTGGATATTTATTTAGTTATTCATATATATTTATTTGAAATTGTGAAATGACAGTTATCTTTCACATAAAAGTTTTTCATGATTTATGTGTTATCATGATTATAGTTATCATATGAGTTTTCTTTATGCTGATCAATATATATGAGTTATTGATTGCAAGTTATAAATAATATCCAATTATTGTTCTTGGATATTTGTTTGATTATTCATATGTATATATTTTAAATTATGAAATGATAGTTAATTTTCATATAAAAGTTTTTCATGATTTATGTGTTATCATGATTATAGTTGTCATATGAATTTTTATTTATGCTCATTAATATTCAATAATCATTATGGTTATTCTTATATTATTGAATTGTTTAACATAAATTGAATTAAAGAAATTTAGTGAATGTTATTTGTAATTCATCTTCCTAAGTTTTATCTGATTAGTAGCTGTCAAAGTGGCCTGGGATGATAAGCTTATGAGATATGAATTACAATAAAAGTTTTATCATTTATAGGATATTTTAGATTGTATTTTATATTTATGTATTGGTCTTGCAGCCACCAAAGTGACCTAGATTAATAATTTATAAAATACATTATGGAATTAATCCTAAATGATATTAAAAAAAATTGATAAATATTATTTGTAATTTATTTTCTTAAGTTTTATCTGATCAGTAGCTACCAAAGTAGCCTGGGATGATAGATTTATGGGATATAAATTACAATAAAGTCTTATCATTCATAGGACATTTTAGATTATATTTTATATTTTTGTATTAGTCTTGCAGTCACCAAAGTGACCTAGACCAATAATCTATAAAATACATTATGGGATTGGTCCTAAATGACATTAAAGAAAAATAATATTCACAATGGCACACATAATTAAGAGATTTAGATAATCCTAAAGGAGAATCTATTTTGAATAATTATGTGATGGGGTAGGACGATACTGTTTTAGATATCCTTACAGTTAAGTGTTTTATACCCAAAGGTATCAATATTATTCCACAAGAATGGTATCAGTCCTCCATAAATGATTATATGTGTGAACAATAGATATGTCAATATTGAAAGTAAAATATTGATGATATCAATAGTTCAACATAAAACTCAAAGCATTTATGTTATATTATTATAGTGGTACTTCCTTCATTGCATTTTTATAAATGTCCTTATATTTTCTAGAATAAATGACTTGAGCATATATAAGTTATATTGAATGAGTGAGACCTTGATCAGATTATTTGAAAGGGAACACAGACTTATTTACTGAAAGTTTTGTAGAATAAATAATTAAGATGACTGATCAGAAAAGGTCTGAAAAACTTAATTTGATGATACTTAGACTTCAGTACAGTTTACAACTAGCGCATGAGAATATTTGAGGATCAACATAAATTTTCTGATAAGTCATGGGTTGACACCTCGATGAAAGGACTGACTAAAAATGAAAGTATTTGAGGAATTAAAGATTACCTCCTTAATATAATTGATAAAGTTGTAAGCCAAGACTTAGAATATTTGAGTTCTACTCAAGGAGTGGGTAACAGTAAAATAAGAATGAAGTATAAACCACCTGAGTTTATAATTACTATATAAACTCATAAAGGGATTTCTTCATAATAAAGTGTTACTTATGTAACAATGAAAGTTATATGAAGAAGAATTATAAGATTTGATTTGAAATGAAAAGTTATAAATATAACTTTTATATGGTTCAAATCAAATATTATAGAAATTATTTTTCTAATATTTGGTGGATTAATTTGATGCTTCATTGTATGTTACCAATAATAGAGATTTATTTTAATATTTAAAAGAAAAAAAAATAAAAAAAATCAAAAGAGATTGAAATATTCATCATTATAGGGAATCATCTTAAAGTGAGGCTATAGTAGTTTGTATTTATCGCCTATGCCCAAAGATGATTTATTTGATGAATCTTGAGGATTCGTGTTATATTTTTATAATTCTGGGAATTTGGATTCTTTACCTAGAATCGTTAGAATATTGTTTCTCCTTTGATAATTATGAACTCAATATGATTCAATAAAAGCTAACCTTTGGATTCTGTATAATGGTCTATACAGAATTAATATGAATCTTGAGTTTACAATGATCCTATAATTAAATATTAAAATAAAATAAAAGTTCATAAATTCCTTGAGATTATACTTGCATCTACGAGTCACTCTATATTTTTGTCTCATTAAAGAGAGGTATTTTATCACTATATAGATAACCTATTGAGATATGATTTTATATATATATCTAATTTATGTAAAGTCTCGGGCCATTGACACTCTTAAAGTGTGCATAAAAGAGGTCGAGAGACAATTAGATAGAAAAGTTAAAATCATCATATCTGATAGGGGTGATAGATTTTATGGTATTCATGATTTACCAGATGTGTCATAGCAAAACATAATTGCTGAAAGGTATAATCGTACACTTATAAATGTGATTAGGAGCATGATGTATTATTCTTATATACTCAAATTAATGTAAGAAGAAGTTCTAAGGACAACTATGTATATCTTAAATGGGGTTTCTAGGAAACCTAACTTAAGATATTTACATATTTAGGATTGTCCTGTAGAGATAAGGATCTTCAACTCACATAAAAGAAAATTAAAGTTAATAACTATTTTTGAATATTTTATTATTTATTCAAAAAAATTTTAAAAAAAGGGTATATGTCTTATTGCTCTAATCATAGTACGAGGATGGTTAAATCTGGTAATATAAGGTTCCTATAAAATAGCGAATCAATGGGAGTAAAAATCTTGAAATTTAATATAGTGGAGATACATGTTGATACTCCTTTATTATTCGAGAGATTGTTGTTACTCAAATTATTAAATAATTTGATAAAGGTGAACAACAAAATAATATTACCAAACTCTCACATTATATTAATATCGCTAATAATGATCTTATAGAATAACGACAATTGACAGCTTTAAAAGTTTTTCAATATGATAGGAATCATGTCATTTATGATTATGTGATATATCTATAAGAATTATATTTTGATATAGGAATCAGAATAGATCCTTTATTGTTTTCATAGGTCATAAAAGGTAATGGTTCTTAAAAAATAATATGATACAATATAAGAAGAGTTAAAATCAATAACCAGAATGGTGTCTGATGAATTCGTCGAATTATCCAATAATTGTAAAAGAGTTTGTTATATAAATATGACTCAATGGACAATGTCGAACGATATAATGGTCAGACTTTTAGTTTTCAATATGGTTATAGATTTTACTCATAAAGAATGTATCATAACGAAATATTTAATTTTTAAATGAACTCGTTAAGAATCGTCGTGACATTAGTGACTCATTATGAATTTGAGTTATATCATAATGATATAAAAATAAATTTTTGATTAAGGACCTAGTTTTATATGGATTACTCTGAATGACTCGTAGAGTAAATGAAAGAAATATAAATTTAGCATGCAAATTTAAGAATCTATTTATGATCTTAAACAAGCTTCTAGTCAATGATATAAATAAAGTTTATTAATATCATTGATTTCTTCAGATTTAAGAAAAATACTGTTAATCGGTATTTATATCTGAAGATCAGTGGGAGCAAGTTTATTATATTGATCATATATGTGGATAATATTTTACATTGCCAATAGTGACTTGGTTTATTATACTAAACCAAGAAATTATCACTAAGAATTTAAGACGGTTGATATGAATAAGACATCTTATATTATTAGTATTGAGATACTCAGGGATATATCTCAATGATTATTAAGAGTGCCTTAGAAAGGATATATTAACCAGGCCTTTAGATGATTTAATATACAACTTTGTTCAACAAATCAAAAAGTAAAATTTTAGTCAAAATTGAATGCTTTAAAATGACTTGAAAAGAATCAGATAAAGGAAATATTCTTTATATATACGTAATTGAAATTCTATGCTCAAGCCTATGTCAGAACAGATATCAATTTTTGCAGTTAGAATACTGGGTAGATATTTGAGTTATCCAGAAGTGAAAAAAAAATATTAAAGGATTGCAAAGAAAAGTAATAAGATATCTGGAAGGGACAAAGGATTATATGCTCACATGTATAAAATTATATCAGCTTGAAATGATGGTGTTTTTCAAATGCTGATTCTATAAATTGCCTCAATAACAGGAAGTCCACCTCATGGTTAATATCTATATCAATTAGAGAGGCAATTTATTATTATATTATTATTAATAATGAAAGTTGATTTTGTGGTATGTTTTGAGGCCACTAATCAAACTTTATAACTACGAAATCTTATCTCAGGACTTGGTGTGGTCAGACTCAATTGTCAAGTCGCTGAAGATATTTTGTGATATCGTAGTAATTTTCTTCTCTAAGAATGACAAGTACTATTGCATTTCTATGCATTATGGTAGAAAGTACTTGATGGTTAGAGAAGACGAGTCCAAAAATATCTAATGTTAATTAATTACTTGAGTTCCACTGTATTGATTGCTGATCCATTTACTTAGGACTTACAGTCTAAAGTATTTTGAAAGAACATATTCTTATGATTGGGTTTGTGAGCAACCCATAAAGGATATAGTGATGCATATTTGAGTAGACACTGTAATTGACATTTTTACTTACGTACTTAAAGTTATTTGTTTCTGCTATCCTATTCACAATTATGTATGTACATATTATGGTTGAATGTGATAACAGGATTGTCTTGACAAGATAAATTACAGGGGTTATTTTGGATTGCATTAGGAAAGGCTAATAGTATTGTAGTACATAGAAGGAAGTGTGACATTGATGACATACAACCGCTATGACTCGCATTACTAGTCAACTTAATGTAGTATTATTATATTCATTGGACTTATTAGCCTGTTTTCAAATTCACGCGTGTATAAATAGTTTTCAAAAATTTCAGAATCCAATTATGTAAAATTGTTTTCAAATAAATTTTATCTATTTATTTTGATTTTGAATATCTTTTTTATCTTATCAATTAATGGGCCAAGTGGGAGAATGTTAAATAATGTGGCCCTATTTAATTGGATAAGATATATTAAAGATATGATTGGATTCTGATTATGGTTATTGGCTAATAGAAAGGAAGTTCAATCAAAGTGGAATTCTTTAGGAGATGCTCTTGATGGGAGGAAATCTTCTAATATCTTATTCTAGACCCTCTGCTCTCGCCTATAAATAGACAGGACCTCAGGGGACTTAAGGTATGAGAAGCAACACAGAAGCATCTAAGAGTTGCGTAAAGATTAGCAACACAGATGCATCTAAGAGTTGCATAAAAGAAAATATTTCACAGACATAGATTGAGAGATTACAGTCTCCCTCTCAATCTTCCTGAGCCATCAATTATAGTGGTCCTGTGAAAGGATAGGAAGAGAGGAGAAGGAGTCTAGTTCTCCTTGCAGATTGGCGGAGGCATTGGATCTAAGAAAGGTATTCAGATCTTTCCTCCTTTTTTGCGGATGACATCAAATGTACACATCGTAAAAACAGATCTATTGTTCTTTTGATTTCGATCCTAGCATTAAAGTTTTTCCGCATTGCAGAAGCATGATTGAAGATTTTTATGCCTACAGGCTTGATCTAAGGAAAATAATGGAATGTCAGATACCCAACCATTAAAAGACCACAATAATTCGAATAAAAGCATGGATACATTGAGAGGATAGAGAAAGTTTCAAGACATTGTTGTAGATCAGGATGGAGCATGTACCTTTTTATTTTTTTTAACCTCGTCTGATGTAGTTTAAATGTGTCGCTTGATGCTTAAGCCTTGGTCTCATTTTCAAATAATTGTTTGTTTTTATGTGAAGTATTATTTATTTACGAGCGATGGTTTAGAAAAAAAAAAGAGAGAAGAAATATAATCTCTAATTTATATTACTAAAAAAAATAAGAATAATATTATATATATCTCGTCACCTCTTATCTATGTACCCCTAATTAGTTTTATTTTTTATAGATTCTATCTTTTATAATCAAAATCAGAATTCAATCATATCATAATATATTATAATTAGATAGATATAATCATATAATCTAACACAAGTACCTATTTTTAAGAGTAGTGTCATTTCATTTGCTTATAACATTCAATAATTTAGTATTTTTTTTATTTTTATGCAGGTCCGTGCCTCGTCAAAGCATTTCAAGCACATAGAGGTATGGCATGAGTTACGTTGATAGTTTTCGATTAAAAGATCATGTATGTCGAGTCTGCTTAAGCTTACATACAAGTTTCACGGTCATTTACCACTTGATTATTATGGATTCCATAAGTATAGCCCATCTTATGTTTTCAACAGCTACAAATGGGCACAAAAAAGCTTTAAGCACTCTGTCATGCCGGGTTGATTTCCCAGTGGGGTATATGGATTACTGGGGCATTTCTAGAGAGTGGTAATATAGACCAGATTTTGAAGATTTCGCTGGAATAACAAAGCTCCAAACGTCATAACCCAATTACGGTAAATCGGTTATATTTATTATTTTTTTCTTAACATATTATTATTTTAATGCAGAGATAACCATAGTCCGTCAGTTATACCTATGGCATTAATCCCAAGCTTTCTTAAAGGTCATAAAGAATAGAAAATGGCTTCCGAAATGGAGTAGAGCAGTCCAAAACGGGAAATATCTTTGGGAAAATGGTATGGGCAAAAGGTCGCAGAGATTTGACATGTAAATTTATACGCAAATCCAATTCATTCTGTCTGATCCACTCTTCCAAACCTGTTTCTGATTAAGTGTGTAAGTACAAAATTTATGATTATGTTATTATTATATAAAATTTTAATATCAATAAAATTATGATTATGTTATTGTTATATAAAAAAATTTAATATCAAAAATTAAAATCAAATATACAATTCATATGTCATTCAAAAAATCTTTATTCAATCTGCAAGGATATCGTTATCATATTTAAAATCTGCAAAGATATCAATATAAGAATCAGACTTACATTCACTTCCCTTATTATTCTTTAAGACATTTATGAGCAATAAATTAGAGATAAAAAGGAGATAAAAATAAATAGGATCACATAATCTAACATTCTTCTACTTAGTTCATCAATTAATAAGATATTAAAAAATTTAAAACCAAAATTATAAAATAAAATTTTATTTAAAAATAATTTTATTTAATTGGCTAATGAAACTTAAAGAAAATTACACATGTGTATGAATTTTATAAAATAAGTGTGTCTATCATATTAAGTTTGACTACCAGTATGAGTCATAGTAGTTATATGTTATTAATATTATATTTTCTTTTATATATCATAATATTATTAGTCCTATCTAATGTAATCTAAAATGACCTATGTAATTTATTTTGTTAAGACAATCATATTATCACATTCAATCATACATACATAAAAGTGAACAAAAATAGTAGAAATAAATAACTTAAATTATATAAATTATAATATCCACTTAAATATATATCATCATATCTTTTATGGATTGCTCCCAAACTCAATCATAAAAACATATTCTCTTAAACACTTTAGGCTATAAGACCTTAATGAATAGATTAGCAATTAACACAATAGAACTTAAATTCTTAATTGATATTATCAATTCTGAACTCTTTCTCTAATCATCAAGTACTTTATATTATAATACATAGGATTATCAGAGTACTTACTATTCCTAAATAAGAAAACTTCTATGTTATATCACAAAGTTTCTTAAGTGACTTAGTAATCTAATCTTACCACACTAAATCTTAATAAATAATTTCACAATCATAAAGCTTGATCAGTGACCTCAAAGCATATCATAAAATTAGCTTTTATTATTAATAGCATAATAAAATTTTATTTTATATTTTTCTATAAATTATCACTTCAACTAAAATTATAAAATATAAAATAGACTTCCTACTATCGAGATAATTTACAAATCAACATTTGAATATGCCATTATTTCATGCTATATGTCAGTATATAATCTTTTATCCCTTCCAGATGTATTTTTATTTTCTTTATAGTCTTTTATGTTGAATCCTAAATTTTCATGATGAAATCAATTGATAAATTTATGGACTAATATATTTTTAAGATAAGTAATGCAAGAAAATTTCAACTCGAATCATCGAATGGCAAATTGTTGAAGTAGGAGAGTCAAACGTTAGGCCAGAAAATATCATGTCAAAGATTGGACGTCGATCTGGAGGATTGGTTGACGTGCCGAAGGATGGATTTTGTATCATAAGTTCGAGCATCGACTCGGAAGGATCTGGTATTATGCTAAGAAGATCGAATGTTGCGGGAGGTCAACATGTCGATAAATCGAGCAATTGTTAGGTTCAGAGTGGCACTAAGAGGGGGGGTGAATTAGTGCAGCGGATTAAACTGAATAAAGCTTGAAAACTGATTCCGGAGATTTGCTTAAGAACTTGATTCAGCGATAGAGACTTTAACTTGAAAATATTCAGGTAAATGAAATTGGAAGTAGGGAGAAGAAATCCAATCAGTTTGCAGCTTAAGAAATTTACGATACAGAATTTTAAGTACTCACACAGCAAGTAAACGTAGCGATGTATAGTGGTTCGGTCAAATGACCTACGTCCACTCTTGAAGCCTCCTCCAATGAGGCTCTCAACTTTCACTACCAAGTCTCTTGAAGGGGAAGGACCAAACACCTCTTTATAGCCTTTTATAAGAGGTTCCCTCTCTTTACAGGATTTTTACAAGGAGAAGAAAGGAGGAGAACACTTGAGCAAATGAAAGCAGAAATTTGCTATAGCTTAGACTCAATTCTAACACTGCAAATATCCCTCAACCAGCTAGGAGTAAAGGGGTATTTATAAAGCTTTTAGGATTCAAAAATCCCGCTCAAAGAGGGGTCTCATCCGAAATTTCGGACTGTAGGCGGTACTATCGCTTGGCACTAGCGGTACTACCGCACGACACTGCGGTACTACCGCCTGACACACCTTTGCGTGTGTCAGTGTGCTGGCGATACTACCGCCTGGCACTGGTAGTACTACCGCGTGACACAGGTGGTTGCAACCACCTGTCAGGAGGTACCACCGCCTGCCTAGGGTAGTGCTACCGCCCGACCTACTGTCAACAGGCGGTGCTACCGCCTAGCCTATGGTCAACAGGCGGTGCTACCACTTGGGTCCAGCGGTGCTATCACTGGCCCTTGCTAGAAACTGTATGGGCCTAACCTTCGGCCCAATACAGCCCATTAAAGGCATAATTGGCCCAATACAAGTCTATATAGGATTAACACATAGTCTATACCCTAATTAAGTGCTAACTATAAACTTTTAAAGCCAAATTAAACCGACACCATCAAGTTATCTTCCGAAGAGCTTTCCGGCGATCTTCCGGCGGACTTCCGACACTCCCTCGGATTCCTTCCGGTGGACTCCCAGCAAGCTCCCAAATTCTATGGCGAGTTCAATGAGTCTTTGGCACCCTTCCAAACCTTCTCGGTGATCTCCGCGAACCTCCGACGATCTTTCCGGCGAACTTCCAAAACTTTCGGCAAGTCCCCGATTTCATCTCGGTTGGCTCCGACAGCACTTCCGATGATCCTTCGGACTTCCGGTGGACTCTTGAACTTCCAGTAACTTGACTTCGATAATTAGCTGTATCATAGTTAATCATGCACACTTATCTCAAAAATGGATTAGATCAAATAACCATCAATTGACTTCCTCATCAAAATCCGAGATTCAACAATCTCCCCCTTTTTGATGATGACAATCAATTGATGACGGAGTTATTCTTAACTCCCCCTATCTATATGTCATATAATGAGAAAGTAAAAAT
The DNA here is from genome assembly GCA_024322285.1 of Musa beccarii. Taxonomy (NCBI): domain Eukaryota; kingdom Viridiplantae; phylum Streptophyta; class Magnoliopsida; order Zingiberales; family Musaceae; genus Musa; species Musa beccarii. The sequence goes on along the minus strand of CM044396.1, from coordinate 37,264,144 downwards.
ATTTGAATTCAAACTCTTAAATTCAACCAAAAATGATAAGTTACTTGCATTGAACTTATCATCATGCTCAATCAGCATGAGGTTTCATTCGTAAGCAATATCAAAGAATGACATTTAATCGAAAGATGATAAACATTTATCATTTCGTCAAAAGATACCAAAATTTTAAGATTACAACAAGGATCTCATGATTGAAAAAGCGTGACACCATATCAGATAAATCTTGAGATGAAAACTTATCATATCAATCGAAAGATGTCATTTGATAAACATGATATAGTAAGAATCTTTCAACTATAAAATTCAATTACAATGTGATGTGTTGCATTACTTATGGGTTCATTGCAATACTTTTTAAGGATTGCAACCTGTTTTTGACACAAAGCATGGCAAGAGCAATTGAATTACAATAACAAATCTTATGAGATATTTTTCATTTCATTTACACTTTATAAGTCATTTTTCAATATAATGCATGATATTTATCAAGTCATCAAATTATTTTGCTCATAAAGGTTACATTCAACAAGTCATCAATTTCACATTTTTCTCCCCCTTTGTCATCAACAAAAAGGAGATGAATAAACTTGATAAAAGGGTGAAACTTGAGAAAAAGAAAATGACATAAGTGAGAGAAGTCATAAAGTTATTTTTTAATACAATGCATGATATTTATCAAGTCATCAAATTTTTGCCAAAATATGTATAAAAATACATCATTGAAGCCAATCACCAACGATATCTAAGAAAATTCATGATGAGATTCAACTTGTTATTTTTATGAAGGAAGAAGATATGAAATCATAAAAACTTGATTAGCACATGAATAAATATTTAAGAGCTTGATTTTTATGTAGAATCCATGACATTAATTTATGCATATGTCAAGCTTATATAATCCATTTAGTCATCACAAAAGAAGGTGAAGATAGTATGAAGTTATACATACATCATTGAAAGACATGATTTTCATTGAAAGTATAAAGGTGAAACTATCAAAATCAAAGTTTAAACGTTTTGGAAATCATGCACTATTAAATATTAGCACAAATTTAGCATGCCTAATTCTCTTCTAATGAAGTCAAATTGTTCTTCATTTAAGGGCTTTGTGAAAATGTCTGCTAATTGATGTTTTGTATCAATAAATTCTAGAGTTACATCATTATTAGCGACATGATCTCGTATAAAGTGATGCCAAATATCAATGTGCTTAGTTCTTGAGTGTTGAATGAGATTTTTGGTTAGACAAATAGCACTTGTGTTATCACATTTTATTAGAATATTTTTTAAATTAATTCCATAATCTTCTAAAGTATTTTTCATCCAAACAACTTGTGCACAACATACACTTGCAACTATATATTCGGCTTCTGTCGTAGATAGTACAACAGAATTTTGTTTCTTGGATGTCCAAGAAACAAGTGCATATTCTAGAAATTGGCATATTTCGGATGTGCTTTTTCTATCAATTCTATATCCGCCAAAATTGGCATCCGCATAAGCTTTTAAATCAAAGTTATCAGATTTTGGATACTATAATCCTAGATTATGAGTTCCTTTAAGATACCTAAGGATTCTTTTAACAGCTTTAAGGTGAGATAACTTAGGATTAGCTTGGAATCTTGCACATAGACCTACACTAAACATGATATCAGGTCTAGTTGCAGTGAGATAGAATAAGCTACCTATCATTCCCCTATATGTTTTTTAATCAAAATTTTCTTCATTTTCATCCAAGTCTAACTTGGTGGAAGTACTCATTGGAGTATTGATGGCTTTAGAACTATCCATGTTAAATCGTTTTAACAGTTCAAATGTACACTTGGTTTTATTAAGAAATATTCCATCACTAAGTTATTTAATTTGTAATCCTAAAAAGAAGTTTAACTCACCCATTAGACTCATTTCAAATTCATAACTCATACACTTAGCAAATGATTCACATTGTGATTCATTCGAAGAATAAAAAATGATATCATCAATATAAATTTGAACAATAAGAAAATTATTTTCAAAATATTTAATAAACAATATAGTATCAATCTTACCTTCAGTAAAATTATTTGAAATTAAGAAAGAACTAAGCCTCTTATACCAAGCCCTAGGGGCTTGTTTCAATTCATAGAGAGCTTTAGTTAATTTAAACACATGATTAGAAAGAAGAGAGTTTTCAAAACCGGGTGGTTGTTCAACATAAACTTCTTCGGAAATAAAGCCATTTAAAAAAGCACTTTTGACATCCATTTGAAAAACTTAAAGTTATTACTACTAGCATAGGCAAGGAGCATCCTAATGGCTTCTAATCTAGCTACAGGAGTGAAGGTTTCTTCGTAATTGATACCTTCTTCTTGGTTGAAATCTTTGGCCACTAATCTAGCCTTGTTTTTAACCACAATACCATATTCATCTTGCTTGTTTCTAAAGACCCATTTAGTATTGATAACTAAATGGTCACTTGGTCTATGAACAAGCTTCCATACCTCATTTCTCTTAAATTGATTCAATTCCTCTTATATTGTGATAACCCAAGAATTATCTTTCAAGGCTTCGTCAATGCTTTTAGACTCAATTTGAGAAAGAAAAGCGGCATGAGCACAAAAATTTTTAAATGAAGAACGCGTTTGAACCCCTTTCGATGTGTCTCCTATGATTAACTCCTTGGGATGGGCATCTACATACTTCCATTCCTTAGGTAAGGAGAATTCAGAAGAAGATGCTTCCAAGTTGCTATTTTGAGAAGAGGGTTCATTTAAATTCAAATTATCAAAACCAAAATCATCATCAAAATCTTTTTTCTTAAATTCAGAAATTTTATTAAAAACTACATGAATAGACTCTTCTATAACTAATGTTCTTTTATTAAAAATATGAAAAACTTTGAAAATAGAAGAGTAGCCAAGAAAGATGCCTTCATCAGATTTAGCATCGAATTTTTCTAAAGCATTCTTTTCATTTAAAATAAAGCATTTGTAACTAAAAACTTTAAAGTAAGAAACATTAGGTTTTTTGTCATTCCATAATTCATAATGAGTCTTAGATAGAGATAGTCTTATTAGAACCCTATTCATGACATAGCAAGCCGTATTAACGGCTTCAGCCCAAAAATATTTGGGTAAACTATGTTCATTTAACATGGTTCTTGCCATTTCTTGTAAATTTCTATTCTTTCTTTCTACTACTTCATTTTGTTGAGGATTTCTTGGAATAGAGAATTTGTGGTTATACCCATTTGATCCACAAAAATTTTGAAAGTCACGGTTTTGGAATTCACCACCGTGATCACTCCGAATTGATGAAATCATGAAACCCTTTTCATTTTGAGTAAGTTTACAAAATTTAGAAAAACATTTAAAAGAATCACTTTTGTGAGCTAAGAAATAAGTCCACGTGAATCTACTATAGTCATCTACAATCACAAAGGTATATTTGCTATCTCCTAGGTTTATTGTGTCAATTGGTCCAAACAAATCCATATGGATTAATTGTAATGGTCTAGAGGTACTTATTTGATTTTTTGGCTTGAAGCTAGTTTTGATTTGTTTCCCTACAAGCATCACATACTTTATCTTTAATGAACTTAACCTTAGGAATGCCTCTTACAAGGTTTTTAGTGATTTGAGAGATTAGTTTCATGCTAGCATGACCTAATCTTCTATGCCAAAGCCAAGCATCATCATTCAAAACCGAAAAACATATTTCACTACTAAGATCATCAAGATTAATAGTGTAGATGTTATTTTGCTTGATTGTAATTATAGATGTATTGTTGTGTGGTTTTTCGACGATGCAAGCATTAGATTCAAATCTTACAATATAACTATTATCACATAATTGACTAATACTCAAGAGATTATGTTTTAAACCATCTACTAATAATACATTATCAATTGAAAAGGTTGATTTGTTACCTATAGTGCCCTTGCCAATGATTTTACCCTTTTTGTTGTCTCCGAATGTGACAAACCCTTTGTCTTGGCTAGAGAGCTTAAAGAATTGAGATAGATCTCCGGTCATGTGCCTTGAGCATCCACTATCAAGGTACCATCTCTTGCTCCTAGCTTGTGTAGGTATTTTTGTCTATAAGAAAGAATGGTTTTTAGGTACCCATTTTGACTTAGGTGCCTCAAAAATTGATCTATTAAATTTATCATTATTCAATGAGTTCCTAATTGATCCTTTAGGAATCCATACTAATTTATTTGGGCTAAGTTTCCTATATGGACATTTGTAAAAAACATGTCCAGATTTGTAACAAAAATTGCATTTCAAATGAGAGAATACATGTAATGTTGGCCCTGTAATAAATGTGGTTTGAGTTCGGTGAGATCCACTCACGAATCCAATTCCACATCTATTTCTGACATGTCCCTAGTTAGCAATGATCATGTCTAAGCTCTTGCTACCGACCTTAAACTTGTTTAAGGTCTCTTTGAGTAGCAAGTTCTTCTTTTTGATTACTTCTAAGTGATTACACTTAGAGCATGGGAGTAGAGGGAGAGAATCATACTCAAGACTCTTAAACTTATCTAGCAATAAAATATGTTCCTTTTTTAAAGAATTGAAGCTTTTTATAACAGTTCTACATTCATCAAATAATTCATGGAAGGCAATTAAAAGCTCATCGAAAGATAAATCTTCATTAAGTAAATCACTTACCTCTTCTCCCAACGCTATTAGAGCAAAGTTGGCCTCCTCTTTGATGCTTGCTTCTTCATCCTCGGAATCACTCGAGTCATCCTATGTAGCCTTCAATACTTTCTTTTTCTTGAGTTGCTTCTTCTTGGCTTGGGGGCATTCATTTTTTAAGTGCCCCGGCTTCCTGCATTCATAACATATGACTTGGTCCTTTTTTGGTTCAAGTTTGTTTTTGAATTCATTTTTAAATTTACCCTTCTTAATGAATTTTTAAAATTTTCTAGTTAAGAGTGCAACGTCCTTGTCAAAGTCCTCATCACTTGATGTTCCTTTCAAGTGGTCTTCTTGAGTTCTTAATATCATATCCTTCCTGTTCTTTGGAAGGGGGTTCTCTAGCTCATTATGAGCATGGCATGTCATTTCATAGGTCATTAAAGACCCTATAAGTTCTTCGATAGGAAAAGTTTTAAGGTCCTTGGCCTCTTGAATGGCCGTAACCTTTGGATCCCAACATTTCAGAAGGGATCTTAAAATTTTTGTTACTAATTCAAAATTAGAAAAATCTTTGCCAAGTGCCTTGAGTCCATTGATGATATCCGTAAAGCGGATGTACATGTCTCCAATGGACTCACTTAGTTTCATTTGAAAGAGCTCGTAAGAATGCATAAGAATGTTGATTTTAGACTCTTTCACTCGGCTAGTGCCTTCATGAGTGATCTCAAGAGTACGCTAAATATCAAAAGTCGATTCACAAATTGATACGCGATTAAATTTGTTTTTGTCTAATGCACAAAACAAGGCATTCATAGCCTTTGCGTTTAAAGCAAAAACCTTCTTCTCCGACTCATTCCATTCACTCATCGGAAGAGAAGATTTTTTAAAACCATTTTCAATGATATTCCAAAGCTCAAAATCCATAGAAATAAGAAAGATCCTCATACGAGTCTTCCAATACATATAATCCGACCCATTAAATATAGGCGGACGAGTAATGGAGTGACCCTCTTGCATGCCGGAATAGGCCATCTCTCTTGGGTTTTAAACCAAATATGAGAGTGAACCTTACTCTGATACCAATTGTTAGGTTCAGAGTGGCACTAAGAAGGAGGGGGGGGGAGGGGTGAATTAGTGCAGCGGATTAAACTGAATAAAGCTTGAAAATTGATTCCGGGGATTTGCTTAAGAACTTGATTCAGCGATAAAGACTTTAACTTGAAAATATTCAAGTAAATGAAATTGGAAGTAGGGAGAAGAAATCCAATCAGTTTGCAGCTTAAGAAATTTACGATGCAGAATTTTAAGTACTCACACAGCAAGTAAACGCAACGATGTATAGTGGTTCGATCAAATGACCTACGTCCACTCTTGAAGCCTCCTCCAATGAGGCTCCCAACTTCCACTACCAAGTCTCTTGAAGGGGAAGGACCAAACACCCCTTTACAGCCTTTTACAAAAGGTTCCCTCTCTTTACAGGATTTTTACAAGGAGAAAAAAGGAGGAGAACACTTGAGCAAATGAAAGCATAAATTTGTTATAGCTTAGACTCAATTCTAACACTGCAAAGATCCCTCAACCAGCTAGGAGTAAAGGGGTATTTATAGAGCTTTTTGAGATTCAAAATCCTGCTCAAAGAGGGGTCTCATCCGAAATTTCGAACTGTAGGCGATACTACCGCCTGGCACTGGCGGTACTACCACCTAACATACCTTTGCGTGTGTTAGTGTGTCAAGGCAGACTACTACTTGGCATCAAGGCGGTACTATCGCTCGACACGTGGTTGCAACCACCTGTCAAGCGGTACCACCGCCGCTTGCTGAAGGCGGTGCTATCGTCCGCCTATCATCAACAAAGGTGCTACCGCCTGTCCTACGGTCAACAGGCGGTGCTACCGTTGGCCCTTGCCAGAAACTGTATGGGCCTAACCTTCAGCCCAATACAGCCCATTAAAGGCTCAATTGGCCCAATACAGGTCTAGACAGGATTAACACCTAGTCTATACCCTAATTAAGTGCTAACTATGAACTTTTAAAGCCAAATTAAACCGACACTATCAAGTTATCTTCCGAAGAGCTTTCCGACGATCTTCCGGCGGACTTCCGACACTCCCTCGAATTCCTTCCGATGGACTCCCAGCAGGCTCCCGGATTCTATGGTGAGTTCAACGAGTCTTTGACACCCTTCTGAACCTTCTCGGTGATCTCCACGAACCTCCGACGATCTTTCTAGCGAACTTTCGAAACCTTCGGCAAATCCCCGATTTCATCTCGGTTGGCTCCGATAGTACTTCCGATGATCCTTCAGACTTCCGGTGGACTCTTGAACTTCTAGCAACTTGACTCCGGTAATTAGCTATATCATAGTTAATCCTACACACTTATCTCAAAAATGGATTAGATCAAATAACCATCAATTGACTTCATCATCAAAATCTGAGATTCAACAACAATATGCCAAAGGAAATGACAATACATCAGAGGTTCAGATGAAGTGTCAAATGAGCATATAACATACTAGACAACATGTTGAAGGCTTCATGATTATAATCATAGTGATTAAGTTTTGATCAAAGTCGTTTAGAGTCTAATTGAGTTAATTTTAGGTCAAAACTATGTCAACTTAATTAGAAGCCCATTAGGCCTAAACCAGGGTCAAAATTAGGCTTGTTGGAAGGCTAATTCATTAATCTGGGGTTAGCCCAAGCAATGACATCGCTTGAGAGCTAGAAAGCATGGGTTGTGTTTTTTTTAGAGTTTTGATGGTAGTACCACTAATGTCGACGGTGGTACCACTAGAGCCTAGATTCTCGAGCTCTATTCGGTAGTAGTACCACCCAACGTCGGTGGTAGTACCGCCAGCACCCTAAAAACTCAGAAATTTAAATTTTTAGTTCTATTTTTTTAAGTCATTTGGAGTTTATAAATACTCTACTCATGCTTACATGAAGCAAGAATGAAAACTTATGATTTGAAATGTGTAAATTCTCTTGAAAAGTATTAAGTCTCTTCTTCCTTGAGTTTAGAGGTTATACTAATGAGGTATTAGGTCTTTTGTAAAAAACAGGTATGTAGGTTCTCTCCTAAGCCTGTAAAAAAAAGAAAGGGTTGTAATAAAGGTAGTTGATCTTTATCCATTGATAGTGAAAGTCGATGGTCTCGAGGGAAGAAGAATCGAGAGTGGACGTAGATTGGGATGACTGAACTACTACAATTTGGTTTGCATCCTTTTCTTGCTTTCCCTTGTCATTACTTATTGATTTACTTACTACATTTTTAGTTAAATACATTTTTGACACGGGTTTTATCAATTGAAAAGGATTAGTATATCCTTTACGATTCATAAGTATATCAATTGAAAAGGATTAGTATATCCTCTATGATTATCAATTGAAATATTTTTCTTTATCTGATCATTTTCAAGTCATTTTAAAAATATGTGTTTTAATTAAAATTTTTATTTTATCATTTGTTGAACAAAGCTATATACTAAATCTCTCTAAGACTCGATTAGTATATCCTTTCTAAGATTATCTTATCAATTTTTAATATCTATTCCTGAATATCTTAATACCAATAACAAAAGCCACCTCATTTATATCAACCATTTTAAAATTTTTTATGAAGATTTTCTTGATTTGATACAATAAATTAAGATAATAATTAGTAAGTAAAATATTATCCATATATAGACCAATATAATAGACTAATTCCTATGGACCTTCAGATATAAGCATTGATCGATATTTTTTTAAAATATGAAGGAAATAATGGTATTATAAAATTTTATATATCATTGTTTGGAGGCTTATTTAAGGTCATAAATAATTTTTTTTAATTTACATACCAAATTTTTTTTTATTTTCTTTGTGAATCGTTTAGATTAATTTATATAAATCTACATCTTCATTCAAAAAATTTAATTTCATATTATATGATGTAACTCAAGATCATATTTGGTTAATAATGTCATGATAATCCTCAATAAGTTTTTTTTAGAAACTAAAAAAAAGGTCTCATTATAGTTGATGTTTTCTTTTTGAAAATTTTTTTTGACCAGCTTTATATTATTCAATATTACCTCTTAAGTCATGTTTTATCTAAAGACCTATTTATAATTATTTTTTATGATTATTAGATAATTCAACAAATCCCTAATCACCATTTTGGTCTATCGATTTTAACTTTTCTTTTGTCACATCAAATCAGCTTTCAGAATTATTACTTTCCATAACTTGTAAAAATAATAAGAGTTTTCTTTTGATTTCTGCCATAATATAATTCTTATATATATACTATATAATCATAAAAAATGATAAAACTCATTTTCCTTTCGGATATTCTCAAAACTATCAATTATGATTATTCTACAAGTTCATCAACAACGATATCAATATTATATGAGAGTTCATCAATTTTATTTTGTTATTCACCTTTATCAATTCTTTTAGTGATTTGAGGAACAATAATCTCTCGAATATAATATAATAAAAGAATATTAACCTGTATTTTCTCAATATCAAAATTAAATTTTGAGATTTTCTATCTTTGTATTATAATTAGGGTAATAATATATATATATAGCTTTGAATTTTTTGGATAAATAATAAAATACTTATAAATAGTCCTTAAATCCAAATTCCTTTCATATGAATTAAAGATTCTTATCTCTTTAGGATAATCTTAAATATGTAAATATCTCAAATTGGGTTTTCTACTAGTTCATAACTCAAAAAAAGTTTATAGAATTAACTTACTAGGAACTTATTCAAGATATATATAATCATCTTTAGAACTTCTTCTCATATTAATTCGGGTATAAAATAACTCGTCATACTTTAGCTATATCTATATGAGTATGATTTCATTTTTTATAATCTCATTATGCCATAACACATCTAGCAAAACATTCTAAGTACAAATGCTTTACTTTTCTAGGAATCTAGTAAAAGAATAAAAAATATGATGAAGTTTATTATAACTATCATAAAATTTAAATATGATAATTTTTATTTTTCTATCTAATTGTCTTTTGACTTTATTTATGCACATAAAGGTATTAACAAACTGAGACCTTATATGAATTAAATGGTTATATTTCAATATGTTATATATAAAGGTAATAAAATATTTCTCTTCATTAAAACAAGAAATATGAAATGATCTACGGATGTAAGTATATTTAATCTCAAGGAGTTCATAAAATTATGTTTCATTCTAATATTTGTTTATATGATCATTATAAATTTAAGATTAATATTAATTCTATACAAACCATCATATAAAATCTAAAAATTAACTTTTACTAAATTACAAATATACTGAGTTTATAATCAGTATAAGAGAAATAATATCCTAACAATTCTAGGTAATTAAGTTAAATTTCTAAATTTATAAGAACGTAGCTTGCATTCTTAAGATACATTAAATGAATCGTCTTTTGGTGTAAACGATAAGTACCAACTACTATTGTTTTCACTTTAAGATTATTCTCTAGATGATGAATATTTTATTTTTTTTAGTTTTTATATTAAAATAAATCTCTATTATTAGTAATATAGGTTGAAGATTAATCCACCAAGTATTAAAAAAGAACTTCTGTAATGTTTGATTTAAAACATACAAAGGTCAAACTTATATATTTCCCTTCGAATAAAATCGTATAGTCCTTCGGTACATGACTTTTCTTGCTACATAAATAGCACTTAAATATGAAAAAAATTTTATGAGTTTATATAGTATTTATAAAGTGATTTATACTTTAATTTTCTTTTATTGCTATCCACTCCTAGTAATACCCAAATTATGTTGAGTCTTTTTTTTACTTTAATCTTAGTTCTTACTTTAATCTTCTTTTTATACTAGTTAACTCATTTAAGTTTAATTTATCTTTAATTTTATTATAGTGAATTTTAAATTATACGTGAGAGGACTCAACTATATTCATACCTAATGTTCTTAAACTTATAACCTTATTAGCCATATTTAGGATATAATCTTAGATTCCTCAAATACCGTCTTATTAAATTTTAATTAATTATTTCATTAAAATGTTAACTAGTGATTTATCAGCAAATTTAAATTGATCTTTAAATGTTCCAATGCACTTGTTGTAGGTTATAATGAAGTCTAAATATTATTAAAAGTTATCATAAAATTGAATCTTTTAGATATGTTTTGATTATTTATCTTAATTATTTATTCCATGAAATTTTCAGTAATCATGTCTGTGATCATTTGAACTAGTCTGATCAAGGTCTAACCCACTCAATATAAATTATATATGCTTAAGTTATTTATAATAATCTAAAAAATATGAATATTTATAAGAATATAACAAAGGAAGTACCACTATAATAAAATAAAATAATATTAATATTTTAAATTTTTAAATAAATATTAAACTATTGATGTTATCTCTATTTTTCTTTTGGGTGAAATATTGATATATCTAGTATTCACATAAAATTATTTATAAAGGATTGATACCATCCTGATGAAATAATATTACAACCTTTGAGTATATAATCCTGAACTATAAGAATATCTAAAATATTATCATTTTACTCCATTATATAATTATTCGAAATGGATTCTCATTTGAGATTATCTAAATCTTATAATTATGTATATCATTGAGAATATTATTTTTATTAATATCATTTAGAACTAATTATTTAATATCATTTTATAAGTTATTAGTCTAGGCTACCTTGATATTTATAAGACTAATATAATAATTTAAAATATCTTATAAATGATAAAAATATTTATTATAATTTACATCCCATAAGTTTATTATCCTAGACTACTTTGGTAGCTACAAGTCATATAAAACTTAAAAATATAAACTATAAATAATATTTATTAAATTTTTTAATTTAATTTATATTAAAGTACTTTAATAATAAAATAATATTATTATTATTTATTAAATATTAATCAGTGTAAAGAAAAACTCATATGATAATTATAATCATGATAAAATATAAATCATACCTGTGAAAAATAAATATTATTTTATAATTTCAAAATATTATATAAATAACTATATAAATATCCAAAAAATACCAATTTGAATTTAATTATGTTATGTAAAAATTATTAATATGTCATATGAGTAAACTATAAAAGAAAATTATAATTTATATATTTTTAAAATTTTATAGAGATTCTAAATTAGACTAGTTAATCCTATTTAATTGGGCAGGCCTAATTAAATAGGCTAAACATTAATCTAATTAAGTTAGTCAAAAATTAAAATTGATCAAAATTAAAATTTGATCTTTAACTACTTGAATTTGATCCAAATACAATCATGATCAAATTTGATTAAAATATTTGATTAAAATAAATCAAATTAGTTAATTTTATGATTGAAGATTTTATAAGTGCAAAATTATAATTTCAATAAATGAAACCCTAAACCTCCTTCTCAACCGCCCTCATAACCATCGCTGTGTTCCACTATGTCCATGCACACAGGTTGGCGGTATAGCTATCGTTTGCCCGTATGTGTGTCGCCTATGATGGTGTGACTATTCTCACATGGTTAACCGATGACCTCATTGGTTGTCGTGCCATGTCACAATATTCCTCATCAATGAAACACCTCTATAATGTGCCATTGACTTAGCACCACTGACGGATCATCCCATCATGCAATGTGAACATGTGCCGATCAACAACCCTCACGGTTATCACAATACATGGTTGTGCCCATATGTCCACTACGTAACCATTGGGAATCGTAGCCTATGGTTTCTAATTGATAACAACCATAGCCATCAAATGCCATAGTTATAGTTATCGTACGTGGTGTCACTACGACTTGTATTTGTTGTAACCAATGACGTTACTATGGTAGCTGCATGACATTGCTATAACCATCACACATAACCTATTTGTAACTGTATAAGACCAAGGTAGGTTGATTGTCATAAGGCTGTTATACACAAGTAATCGTACATGTGACCATCGTAAGTTGTTGTACCTTACGGTGCTTTCGTTACATACCTAGTCACTGCTTGTGATTGGGCTAGTGACTACGAAAGGCTGTCATTCTCCATAATACTATTGTTGACAGTAAGCTATTGACATCAATCCATCAATTAAACATGATGAACCTCTCATCGTTTACAAACAGGTGACATAACAAGCTAGATAAAAAAAAATAGATCAACAACATAAATGGATTTCTTAAACATCGTAAATCACACATTTCATTAGTGAAGGAAGCTAATAAATGAATATAAATGTAAAATAATTCTAAAATATTTTTATGATCTAAAGTATTTAATTTTAAAATGTAACTTAAATGCCAATCATAAGCATAAAAATTATCATTATGCTACGGTTATGTAAAAAATTTAATACAAGAAAATAAAATCAAATAACAATAGAACAAATATATGAGACATATTATTTGATCTGTAAATGCATTGTCTCAAATTCAAAACCTACAACAATGCCAATTTGCAAGGAGAAGTATATTCTTTTTTTTTTCTATCTTTCATGGGATCTCTATGAGCGTAGGATTGAAAAAAAAAAAAAAAGATAAGAGAAGATATATAATCTCAAATTTATTTTTGTTCCTACAAAATTCTGTCTTTTTTATAGATAACAGCACAGAGTCTATGATAAATAATTAGAAAAATCTCTCTCATCAAAATTATCTTTTAAAATTTTTTATCAAAATTATTATTATTTTATTAATCTATAATTATAATCAAAATTTATTTATATTTATAATATATCTAATAGTGCATCAATTAGCTTTCTGTGAACAAGATTTAACATGATGGCAAGGCATCAGCAGGTTCAGAGCATTGTGACCTTGTGCGTTCGATCAAGTGCAGGTAACGCAAGCTGCTTTGCCTCACCTTTTGGCTTTTATCTGCTGGAAACCAAGTCAGGCATGGTGAGTGGTGCAATGGTCCAATGTCAGGCCATTGCACTCTGTTGCCTGTTGCTGCAGTAGGAGGACCAAAGCATGCATGACTGATACTGAACAGCATCTGACTGTGATCCAACAAAGTTCATGGGAGATCACAGCCATGGCAGTAGTGAGTGGAGGCGTCACTCATCCATCACCTTGGCTCATTGTTGGAAGCCACCAACCTTTGAAAATTGCTTCTCACTGCCAGTAGGAAGGAGGAATGTAATGTTTATTTTGAAGATTTGGAATCAGATGGAAAATTTGTGGGCTTTACTTTGAGAAAGTTTTATCTGACTTGAAAAATGTGTGAGCTGTGTAAACCCTCTGTGTCTAATGTGAATGGATTCTGTATCCGAAGGTTAAGGTAAAGAGCTACTTCAAAGCAAAGTGTGTTATGCAGGGTCTACAGGGTCCAATCATGAACAGGAGAAGTCATTATTAGTCTTCTGAGACCACCTTAACTTGTTTTTACGAAGAAAGTAGAGAGAGAGAGAGAGAGAGAGAGAGAGAGAGAGAGAGAGAGAGAGAGAGGTCAAACTCATCGAGGGTTTAGAAAGGATTTGGTTCTTTCTCAAGGTAACATAATTATTGTTTAGTGTCAAAATTGATCATTGATTTATGTCTACCTAGCATATTTTCCTGTGAATTTATGTAGCCTCGAGAACTAGATCTCCAAGAGGATCGTAAGATATTTTTTTATAATAATTTTCCTAAGACAAATTCCTCATATCGCGATTATCACCCGTAAAACTAATATTAAGTGGATTATTTTGATACTCAAGTCAATATAAAATTAAAAAAAATTCAAAGCTTGTCCCGTTTGTTCATGTTGACATGTCAGGTTTAGTTGATTCGACTATAAATGTCGAGATCCAAATTTTGACTGCATCAAATAGCGGATCTAAAATTTTCAGTAAATATAATTGATAAATTGCCTTGTTAATTTAAGAATCATACTGGGAAATGCATTAAAATCAATCAGTTCTTTGGAACTTCCGTTGTTCTATTGTTGCTGATTTATCCTTAAGAGTTCAAATGCATGCAATCAGTGAAAACCTTTCTAAAACACAATTATATCAAGGTGGAAAGACACAGAGGAAATAGTTAGATGAGCAGATCCACACTCCATTCGCCACTTCACAACTTGAATAAATGGCCTCGTTGCGGAGCTAAGCTTGCCCAAGAATAGTCTCTAGTTCTAAGAAATCTCAAGCAATCATCATAACTTGGTGTAGGCTAACAATTGCATGCGAAGAATGCGATCGAGCACATCTCCATACAACGTCCTCACTTCTTGGCTTTAGTTTGGTCCTGCGGCCATCAAGATGTCAACAACATCCATTGATGCACGATAGCCATGTCATATTATTGTACACATTGATTGTGATGCGACAGCCCATCAAGGTGTCAAAAGTATTCCGTCCATATTATCTAGTGAATCAAAGAACTCCTCGATACCTTCAAGGGTGATGTGGTCTCTTGCAAACCTAACATATCTCTGTGATCCATCTCTCTGCATCCACCTACACATGAATTCATCACCCCATAGCACACCCACCCAAGTAGCTTTTCCAAGCCACGATGGCACGAGGACAAGACGCCACAGCACGGTCCTCTCTCACATGAGGTGGGCATCATTGCGTGGGCCCACTAACAGCTCCATCCAATCCTTTCCTTCTTCTGGGGTTGTGCGCTCGGTAACCGAGGCTGAACACCTTCACTGGTGGCAGCCACAATGGTCCCTGATGCAGACCACCAATCAAGATGTTCTTCTGTACAGAGAGGGTTTCGGGGTGACCTTTCGTCTTCTCTTTCCTTCAAACTCATCAAAGATTGTAGTGAAGCTAAGAAGGATCCGCCCTCGCTCTGCCAAGACCGCAACTTGGTCCAAGAAGAGGAGGGCCATGTTGCCAACCAAGTAAGAGAGTGTTTTTGTTTGCGCAATACCAGAGAGGTTGCTCTAATAGCATCAAAATATTCCCCATCCAAAAGAGTTTCCCCATGTCAATCCAAGCTTCGCGGATCCATCTTGCCCATCAATCACATGCAGCATCCAACTCCATGCCTCGAGTTTCCCTGTGGGAGGTTTGCTGTGGGGTGGGGGGACGGGCGGGGGGAAAGAAAAGACAAAGGAACAGTAGGACCGCAAGTTTCATGCGGGAAGCAACAGGGGTTGGGTGGTGACCTTCTTGTTCGTATGCGCCGATCCAAATCGGCATGGGTGAGTTGTGGAAGCGACCGAATGCACGTCTGCCAAATGATTGAAACAAAGAAAACTGACGAGTTAGGGTGAGATCTACGACCTGAATTTTAGACATTTGTTGCCGAAAAAAGTACCTCAAGAAGATGAATCTACTTCAAGCATTTGTTGTCTTCTTTTCCTTTGATTGCTGACTTTTAGCCATTTTGAGGTGTTTTTATAATATAAAAAAAGGGATTTTATTTGAGAAAAAAAGTGGTAAAAAATGACCAAAACTGAGAAAAGAATGAAGAACTGTCTCACTTTCCATCGTAGTTGTTATCAGTTCATCTTTCTTTCATCTTTTTTCCTCAACAATTTGTCTACAGTTCAGAATCCAGAAGGAGAAGAGATTACAAACTGATGAGATGGCAAGTTTATTTCCTGGTCCTTTTGTCGTTTCAATGCACTTAGATCAGGTCCAAACAAAACAAAAAGGCACGTCAAAATCTCCATCATCAATCACAGAAACTTTTGGCCGAGTCCTCCCTGATCCAACTGCAAAGAAGTGGAATCCATACTGGTGTGACCCTAATCCTCTCTGCTTGCCATTCTTGTGACTTCTAACGCCCCTCCCATTACCGGTGGGCCTTAGATCTCGTGTCAAACAACAAAGGACTCCTAGCTTCAAATCAAAACTTTTGCTTTTGTGGGGGGGGGGAAGGGTGTATAATTGTACAAGCCAAGGTCAAGATTCTCATACAGATATGTCTTTTTGTGGGCTCTTATCTTTTCATACTTTTTCTCTCTGCCCTCTCGGTTACTCAGCACTCAGCACTCAGCACTCAGCACTTGGCATCATAAATGCTGAATCTTTGGTGGGTTAACCCAGCTGATCGCCATCAATTGTTATATCCTTCCAAGGTCAATGTTTGATATGGTTTATATGTACCTCCTCCCAACATTCCCTGTTGTCGTTGTTGGTTTGAGCTCATATTTTGTCACGTCACACTGCTCACCTTCTCTTCGTAAGACAGATAACTTGGAGATCTGCCTATTAGTTAGTGCAGTGGCTGTTCAAAGAATTGCTTTCCTATCAAAGCAGACCTCTTAGAATCTGAGATAGCGGGTCAAAGGAGGCATACTCTCAAAAAATATTAAAAAGGATTTTATGTTCTAAGCCTTATATTTAGAGCAAATAATTAGAAGACGGGGGAATAAAAATCTAAATGGATCATGACGTGGCACATCTCCATCCAAACATGCTGTTGAGTGTTTGGAATGTGACCAAATTGACAGCAATGGAGGACAAAAAGCATCCAACCATGAATCCAGTACAGCTTCGGTGTTCCATACAGTCTCCTGCCCGTCTCCAATGAACAGAAGAACATGCTTCGTCACTGCATTTCTTTGCTTCATTCCCGCATAGATGGACTGCATGAATGATCGAAGCTCCCGAAGTGGCATCATTCATCAAAGGCCAGTGAGGAACGGGATGCCTTCCATTTAGTCTTTCAACAAAAACTAAATGTAGAACCAAAGAACAAAAGCAACAAGGATGGATTCTCCTCTCATCTCCAGCTAGCAAGATCATAGTCATTAAACAAGCTCATTAATTTTACATCATCAGGGTGTGGCTCAAACAAAGATTAGTGAAGAACAACAGAACAAAGCCATCACATCCTTCCTCAAAAAGGAGAAAGGCAAATGTTTGCAGCTGAGAGCTTTTTAGTAGTTTAAGCAAAAGGAGAAGACAGCCGCTGGGAGAGTGTCAGGCCTCCTTGTACTCCTCTCTGCGCCCTACACCCCACTACAGCCATCACTTTGAAAGATCAACCCCACCCATTAAAAGACTACATGATTACCCATTATACTAACCGGGAAAAGACAACCCATTTGAAAGCCCCCATTCAGTGGCAACCCCCGTAAATTGGTACAACAAGCGAGGCCTATAACACGCCTCCCCTCTGCCGCCGGACCTCCCGGAAGCTGCGCACTATGTGAGAGTAAATATACGAACACGTGCACGAATTTTCTATGCGGGATAACATCTTCCCGTTGATTGACCGCCAAAATCATCTCAAGCGTTCATCACTGGCGTCTAATTCCTATGCGGGGGCCAATGGCGATTTCGTTAATTTCATTCAGTTCGGGATTTAATTATTAGACTGGATCCGACGGTCTGGATTCAATGGTTTTGAGGGGGAGTTGATCCTGCTTGCGATTGGCTACCTACTTCGATACCTGTGTTGTCATTGGAAAACATGTGGGTCCCACTTCTAGGTTTGGATTTTCTCGTAAATTGATTCATCCCTCGCGTCTTGGTATATATATTGACCGGGACTTACGGTTTTACCCCCGCAATTGGAGGAACGATGCGGCCGAGCCTGTAAAGAGGACCACCTCTCGCAAGGAGGCCATCGTCTCTCTCTCTCTCTCTCTCTCTCTAAACGTGCTCTCTTCGCGCTCCGCGGAGGCGCTCTCGAAGTTCCCCAGGTGGCAAGCTCGTCGATGGGTGGCCGGCGACCGACGGCGGAGGAGGAGGGGAGGGCCGCGCGGGGGAGGAAGAGGGGTGGTGGACTGCGGACCATGCAGGCGGGGCGGGGCTCTTGCCGCGGTAGCTAGACCCGTTCTTATCCCCGGAGCCCCGCGGTGTCGACATTTGTTGTCTCTCTGAGCCCTTTCGTTGTCTCTCTCCTTCTCTCCCTTCGTTTTCGGCTTCCAGTTGCTTTCTTCCTCCGAATTTGGCGGCAAAGTTGGGTCTTTTTTGGTCGATCGACCGTGGTGGTGGGGCTTGTCGCCATGGGGCTGCCGCTGAGAGAGGCGCTGAGGCAACTGTGCCTCGAGTTCGGGTGGTCGTACGCGGTTTTCTGGAGGGCGACTGGCTTTGGGAGTGGGATGTAAGTTTCCTCTCTCGAATTTTATGTCTTTCTGTTTCGCCGGGTAAAGTTTAGCAGAGGTAGGGTATACTAATCTCGCATTTGATGAGCTTGGTAACATGATAACTAAGGAAAGGTGTCTTCGTCCGGTTCGTCGTGAGCTAATGGAAGCTTATATCTAAGCTTCTCACGTTGTTACGTACGAAGAAATATGCTTGTTTGGTTATCTTTGGAAAAACCGAGACGCTTTTTATGGTTTATTCTGTGTTTCTTTCGTTTGCTTTCCATTTTTGAGTGGCAAGGCAAACAAAAATATCCCTGTGGTTTCTAAACATTTGTGATGGAAAGCAAGCAGAAAAATGTATTCTTGACATTAGGTCTTGCATGGCTTGTGCGGCTGTAGCTTTGACCTCTTGTATGATGCCTGTGACGTTGTTTCACTGTGATCTTAAAAACGAGTGAAAAATTTTGGAGTTTTGGTCGACTATTTCTTTAAACCTTTGGATTACATGTTTTGACATTTGTTTCAAGGACTCTATTGTGAAATTTGGCAGGCATTTGAGCTGGGAGGATGGGTATTGTGACCGGAAGCTGGGCGTGTCAAAGTTGCAGGTTTCAGATTTGCTGCTCAAGGAGCATGCTGTTGTTGAAAGTACGGAGGTCAACTGCTTCTCGGAGCGAGGCTGTCAAGCAGATGACAGAATAGTTGATCTGGTCGACAAGATTATGGCATCACAGGTCCATATTGTCGGAGATGGGTGTGTGGACTTATCTGGTCATTCTTGGTTTTGGCATTTCTGTGAAATGTTTTCTTCTTATTCGGCCTCTTTATGCTTGCCATTGGCTTCTCTTTCCTTGTTTAGCTTACTTAATGGACTTCTTATTTCAGGTTAACTGGACAGGCAGCTTCAGTGGGAAAACATCTGTGGGTCCTTAAGGATACCCTTGATAGATTTGGTTCCACATCTAAGGTATAGCTTTTGATGTTCTTATCGTCTAGTTAAAAATTAAACATATGATGCTATAACCTAAAATGCTCTCTGAGGTGGGCACTTGATGTGTGACAACATTGTTGTTATTTGTGTACCTAGGTCATCTTGTCAATGGCTTAACATATGAAACTTGGAAATTTTGGTAGGTATAGCTCAGTGGATTTTTTCTCTTTCTAACATTACTAAGGAAAAGATATACTAAGACTGACAAATAAATGCACATCGGAATACTCTTGGTGTAAATGATTTGCTTTTGACTATCTTTGGTTGTTTTCGGGAATTAATTGCTTCTAACTCATAAAATAACTGAATTAGAGAAGAAGTTGGGGCCTAGACTTGTATTATTTCATCAGTTATTTGAAGAAGTGAGCCTAAATTTTCAAAAACATCTAGAAATTCTAGATGTAATTATGTCTAAAGCACCTTAGGCTGGAATTGGGCTATGCAAAGGCTTATTGACCCAAAATGGAAAATTTTGGGTTTTGTAAAGGCCCTTTGTCACTACCCCTAGTCTAAGAGTATCATTGGCCCATTAATTTCGTTGAGACTAAACGACAAGCCCAAAATACTTAAGACCCTGATAAGTCAACCTGATGTGAGTAAATCAGATATTACATTCTCTCTCACTTAAGATGTCTTGTCCAACATAGCTCAAAATCAGATCTTAACGTGATGCATGTGTGACATAGTTCAGTGGTAGCTCCAAACCATGATCCTTTGACTTCGTCCCGTGAACGTCGTCTAGCAACCTATGCAAATGGTCCTTTCGTACTCAGGCCTCTCACCATGTCTTGTGTCGCCTCAGTTTTGATACCAATTGTCACAACTTGTCCTAATGAGATAATTATGCTACTAACTTCATTGGGTAAATCATTGGTCCAAAATGCTTAATCCTAAATTAAGGATAGTACACTTATCGTACTTTTATAAATAAAACCAAGAATTTGCCCGTTTCCATTGTGGGACTGAACTGAGATGTTATACTCTTCTTTCACACAGATTGGCTCGCTATTATCATTATGATGATGGCGGTAGTTATGCAAAGTCTGTACTGCATCTTAGGATAATTTTTAATCAATTTCTTCCTCTGACTAATGTTCAAAGCTACATCTTCTCTAGATTTTCAATATGATGTCATGTGATTGGGCCAACATTTCATGCTGTTTGAGTTTTAAGCAATTTTGGCATCCCTTATTTCCAGGGAGATTAGCTTTAATAAGTAGATTTATCACTAGTCTGTAGTTAGGAATTATCTCACTGTGTTCCTCACTGATAGTTTATTATATTTGTTTGACATGAGTTTCTTTGATCAGATCTATGTGTATCACACTTAATAACATTATGGTCTAGAACGTTCATAATTGGAGATGTACTGTGCAAGCCGATTTCATTGTGTATGAGTGAGTAATGAGTGTGCCTATCAATTTTTGTGTTGGGTTTGTTCCATTCTTTTGCTTGTGGAATCTTATGTTAAACATCTATTCTAAAATGCTACTGCAACCAAGTGCTTCTTCAAAAGCATATTCTACTTCCTGATTTGGAGTAGAAGCTCTGATTACCATCTTGCCATCCCTAATGAATGTTTATTGTGTTCTTCTAGGGCTTTGCTGACATAAATTGCCAGATTGTACCAGGCATTCAGGTCATGCAGCATTCTCTTTTCTTATTATTCTCACTGTCTTCTCCTGTTTGTGTTTATTGTTATATCATTCTATATTCTTGCTTTTTCTTAACCAAATTTCTGATAAATTGCTTGTATTGCAGACGATTGTAGTTGTTCCTGTGCTTCCAGTTGGAGTCATACAACTAGGTTCCACCCAAATGGTATGTTGACTTCCACTATATTGAAAACTACAATAATTAGTTATGGTAGATCCTGATCTTAGCTTTGTCGAAGCGGCCTCATCTTGTGTTTCCAATTTCACTATACGCTTTAATGTTTCAGACAGCAATAAACACAACTCGGAGTGTGGAAAAATAACATGGATGGTTGCACGCACTTGCAAATTGGGAATCATAAACTTGCACATTGTCACTATATATTTGGGGAGTAGTTGAAACTATGCTGCAAGATCATTTTTGATGAAAATTCTTCGCAAGCACATATCATTATGAAGAATTAACAAGCAAATCTTAGTATTTTTTTACATTTATGGGCATCATGATGATGCGCTGCTCGAAAGCCCGATCCTATCTATAACCAAAGAAATTTCCTATGAGACATGCTGATGGGATGAAGCTTATTTATATCTTTTCTTATCCTCTTTTCTGATCTGTGTATCCATATCTTGCAGGTTCTGGAAAACATTGAGTTCATTAATCATGTGAAAAATTTATTTTTGAAGCTAAATTGTGGATTGGGAGCTCATCCATCTGATACCACCCAGAAAACATTGAGGCAAAAAAGTCAAATATATTCTTCACTTGGTCCGCTTTTTGATTGCCGATCTACGACTGCTTGTACTACTGTGGACAATATACTGCCAATTACTGCTAATGGATTCAGCCATGAGCTCATCAGGTTCCCACCTCCAAAATCTTTTGCTGCATCGTTTTCTGCATTACCATCACAAATGAAAATGAAAATGCAACCCAGTGCTGAAATAACATCAGGCAAACAAAATGTGAACACTGCAAAACAGACTATAGGTGAACTTATCATGCGTAGTACTCAGGACATATCTCCGAAGCCAGATGTAGAGTGTACACAGCAAGTAATGCCAGTTAATACAGGCTCCAAATGTGAAAACGAGCCTTCTGTTTCAAACTCATTTCTATTGTCCGATAGTTTAAAGGTCCTGGAAGAAGAGCTTATGTTCACAGCAGCTGTTGGAGCATTAGAATCTGCGAACAACTTATCTACATCACTGCAAGATACCAATGGTTTTCCACTAAGTGTTAAGAGTGAATCATCCAACAATGCAGATAAACTTGGCAATTCCAGTTCCATTCAGCATGGAGTCACTGAACATTCAAATTTGTGTGCTAAGTTTTCTGCCAGTGGGGCACCCCAAATTTTAGACCAAAGAAGCTGCTCACTTGGAAAACCTGGCATTTCAGAGGTTTCTAACAAGGACCAGCCTTTCGCCATTAGTGAACTTTCTAATCCTGTATCAGATGCAGGAGCACTAAAAGAAAACAGTGATTTAGTTCAAGCTTCTTGTGTCTTTTCGTCTGAACCTGACGTTCGAGTTTCTTGCCCTGAGATGCCAGCTGACATTTTTGAGTATGAATTTTGCTATTCAAATGCTGTTCAGAGAGATCAAAGATGCAAAAGAGTTAATTATAAGGTAAATGGTATTTGTCCAGGTGAGAGCAGGCAATGTGTGCAATATTTGGATGAAAGCAAACTTCTATATACATCAAAAGACACATCACCATTTCCTGTAGATTTCACTTCAGGCAGTGATCTTTTTGGTACGTTTGATACGTATTGCTCAAATGGCAGTTTAGATGACATTTTAGTGCACGAGAATAGTGCAAGTGCTTGTAATGTGGGTACAGAGATACCTGTCTTTGATTCATCAAGCAATCAGATTTCGTATTCTGGGCTATTTTCCATAGATGACAGTGATCAATTATTGGATGCAGTAATCTCAAAGATCAATTCAGGTGCCAAGCAGAGCTCGGAAGACATTACTTCTTGTAAGACTTCATTGTCAAATGTTCATAGTTCTTATTATGCTGGAAATCCCAGTCACGGCGAAATGCTTCTGTCGAAGCACAGGAAAGATGACTTTATTGGTTTTTCACCAGTACTTGCCAAAAAAGAGCCTTCATACTCAGGCAAGTCTTCATGCAACCTTGAGAAAGATGGAGACTACTCTCAGAAAATTGGGCTTCATAAATCTTTGATCAGCTCATGGGTTGAGAAATGTCAGAATGTTAAATATGACTGTGTTAGATTCAAATAGTAAAAAAGTTGCCGAAGTAGGTAAGCTAAATAGGAAGAGGCCGAGATCTGGTGAGAGTCCTAGACCAAGGCCGAAAGATCGACAGATGATACAAGACCGTATCAAGGAACTCCGAGAAATAGTACCAAATGGGCTAAAGGTGACCTTATTACCTGAAGCTTCAAGCATGCATAAATTTTATGAGTTATGCTTGTTGATGCTTAAGAGCAATACTAATGATTTTGTTGCTACTTGTTGATAATGGAACAGTGTAGCATTGATGCCCTGTTAGAAAAAACCATCAAGCACATGCTTTTCTTGCAAAGTGTAACCAAGCATGCTGACAAGCTGAAGGTTGCTGGAGAACCCAAAGTATGTGGATTTATCCTACAATCACCATTTGCTATATGTCTAACCTTGCTTAAACTTCTTAAGAATTATTGGTTACACCTTTTTAGCAATCTGAAAACTAAATAAGCAACACCGACGTTGAAAACCATGTTTGTTATTTGTGGCATAAATTTTTGCATGATGCAATAAAGGTTTATGCTAGTGAAGACTTCCAATGATTGTTAGAGATTTCTTCTAATTGAAAACCCTCATGAAGCTATGTCATAAAATTCATGTTTTGGGATTACTGTAATTTTATTAAATACTTATTTGGACTAGTTAAATAATTTTATTTTATGTGGCCATTTGTCCTTCTTTGTGAGCATGTCATAATCAGCTCCATCCTTGGCTGCATAGCCTTAAGCTGTTACATTCTTTTTGTTATTCCTTCCATCAGATTCTCAGATCAGATGTGTAGGACTTCATTGATTTATAACCCTTACTGTCATTTTACAGATCAGTGGTGAGGAGGGTGGGTTGCTCTTGAAAGACAACTTTGACGGTGGTGCAACATGGGCATTTGAGGTAGGAACTCAACCAATGATCTGTCCAATCATAGTGGAGGATCTGAACCCACCTCGACAGCTGCTCGTAGAGGTAAATGGTTCTTCTTGTTACTTGCTTTTCATCAATTCTCATCAATGAATAGAAAGCCTTAAGATGATTTATTTGTAGATGCTTTGTGACGAGCGGGGTTTCTTTCTGGAGATTGCTGATTTCATCAGAGGATTGGGATTGACAATATTGAAAGGGGTGATGGAAGCACGAAAAAGTAAAGTTTGGGCACGTTTTGCCGTAGAGGTACTAAGATGCCTCTGGCGTATAAGTTCCTTGCTATTGATCTGTGCCTTCAGTTTAGTAACATGTAGACAAACTTTAGTGTCATATTGTACCTGTTGGAAAATTATCATGGAAGGATGATAGTTTTCATTAATTCATAGAAAAAAAAACAATAGAGGATAAGTAACGAGGATGAAACTAAAATATTTTATTCATCACAATCAATCACTCTATCTTTCTCTCATGTTACAAGGTCATAGGCAGACCATGCTGCAGCCTAATTTGAAGGAACTCTTCATTTAATTACGGCTCTTAAGCTAACTCCTTATCTAAATATAATTTTTAATTTAATGTTCCATCAGCATTATGTGCATGCCTCACACACTTACATAGGCCATATTTTCTCCTTTCACTTGTTCCTTATCCTAACACCCCATGTGATGCATTTATAGTTACATACAAAAATTTACAGCCCAGAGTATCTATGTTGCGGTCACTCATATTCTTTTCAGGAAGGAAATTGTTACATCAAAAAATTCAGTCATTGTTTGGGGAAGGAAATCATTGGGGACTGGTTGGCTAGGTTTGCTTTGTCAACTAAAAATTCCTTTTTTTCAAGAGGCTACTGACATCGATCCTCTCCTTCCTCTTTTGAGTGCTTATTCTTTTAGCATCGGTCGAATGCTATCTCTCTAGCAATGTAATTTCTTTTGTGTTTGAAAAAAAAAATATATGTTGTATTGCTAAAACAAAGGTTGCATATATTGCGCACAGGCCAATAGAGATGTGACTAGGATGGAGATATTCCTTTCGCTGATGCAATTGTTACAACCCATGGCCGGAAGCAGCACAGCACCACCAAGTGTCAGCAACATCAACATGCCGCATGCCATACTCCACCGAACTTCTATTCCTGCACAGGTTCTCTGATCATCTTTCAGCAAGTAATCAGCATGACACCGGTGTTGGACCTGGAAAAGCAAAGAGCAGGTTTAACTTCTCCTGCCATGACTAGCATTCCAGAACCTATTTGGAAGACAAATTAGACTATAGACATTTTTGTCTAGTCTGTTCCAGCTTAATCTGGAAGCATGTCAGCTGTGTACTTGGATGTTTAGTGTCAATGCTAATAGCATTCATTCCCTTTGCCTTTGGTAAATTCTTTATAAAGAAAGCAGCCTTCTTGGCAACTGCTACCCTTCTTCTACTTTGTTTGGAATGCCAGTAAGATGTGAATGCCATGGCATGGCATTGAGATCAAGGTTTTGTATGCTTCTTGTTTTGAATTTGCTGTACCTGTTTGGAAAGCAAAAGAAGTAAAAAACTTGGGATTTGAATGCATGAAATCGGAGATACGATGTTTTTACTGTCAGTGTAAATGTCCCACTGGCTACAATATTCTCTTTCTCCTTTTACCCCAAAAGCAGAGTGGAAATCCCGTATCATTGTGGCATACTATTAGCATGCAAACAAATCACCAGCCATACAACATACATCTGTTCAAAATTCTTCCATATCAGCGATGCATAATACTGTCACAGAGAAGTGAAACACTGCACAATTCTAAATTTTGTGAAGTGTTTCTTCTTTAGTATTATCTCGATCTTATCTTATACATAAATATTTTGCAAAGATTTATATAATTTATTATATAACCCATTTTATTACCTCTCGTTGAAGGATCATCTTAGAAAAACTGATGTAATCAATTTTATACAAGTAATTTCTTTTATTATCTTACAAATATATCTGAAAACATATTAATATAGATCATATCATATGGTTGTACACGAATGGAGGATGCTATAATCCTGGATTAAGAAGGGAATAAGATTTTTGAGGGTTGAAATGAGGAACTAATTATGTTTATGAAGAATCAAATGTAGATTTAGCATGCGTAAGCATAAAGACTTTTTATTCTTTGTTATGTAAACCTTGCAGGATTTACACTCGTTACTACTAGTATTTACGTAGCTCATCAGCCCCCCCTTCCCCATTCTCTCTCTCTCCCTCTCCTGGCGAGAGAGAACCATGGGAGCGTGCGCCACGAAGGCCAGAGCGGAGCTGGAGCAGCCGGCTGCCCCGCCGGATCACCAGGTGAAAGATGGCAAAGGAGGGCAGGAGGTCGAGCGGGGGCCGGCGCAGCCGGAGGAGCACCGCCGGAGATCTCTCAGCGACTTGTTCCTGGTGGGTGTCGCTACCTTCCTCCTCAGATTTAATCGCCAAAATCTCTGTTTTCAGCTGCAGAAGGAAACAAGTTGCGATCTTTAGGTCTGGTAGTGTGTTCTGAAGATTCGCGATGTTAGCTTTTGATCTCACTTGTTGCATCTAATGAGGGAATCTCCTCTTCATTTGGCTGCTGCTAAAACTCCACTAACATGGCAAAACACCGGAGTCAGTGGCAGTAAGTAAAACCTTGGCATTTATTATGTTAGGCGAGGTCACATGCATATCGAATTTAATTATTTGATTCGCTTGCTACTTTGGAAGCAGCTGTGTGGCGGAAAGTGTCATCCAGTAGAAGCTCCATGGTGACTTTATCGTGCAACCGGCCTTATAGTCCAATTTTGTCCCATGGATTTCTTTGAGAATAGAAAATTGCAATTTGCTAGTTGATGTCATTGTTTCATTGCCTGCATATAGTGTGGCTTATACTCTTCGTCTTTAGACCTAATGCATCATTCTCACCATTATTGTTTTCTTCTCTCTTTATGTTTTCCCTGTGATACTTTCCTTTTAACCATAGATTAAGAAGAATCTTTTATAATCTCCTAAGACAAGTGTGTTCCGTAAAGGTGGCATAGCCTTTAATTCTATGGTGTGGCATGGTCCATCCGAGATGTGCAACCTTGTTACCTACTTTTAGATGGCAACAAGCATTAAGTATTCTGGTCGGTTCGTATTTGGCACTTTCATACCACAGAATGCATGTCCTGCTTCTTCTTCTTTTTTTTTTTTTTTTGTGTTTAAGTTTACTTTGATGTGCCACTCTTTATTCTGGAGATATTGAGGCTCAAAATTCAAGGCGTTTGTTTCTCTGCTGGTTGACACTGGTAATTCCTTCATATTTTGTATAAAAATGACTGGCAGTGATTTCTGAACTATTTTCTCTGAAATAGAAGTCACAGAAAAACATGGACTACCTTAAATGTGGCATATGTCACCACCCACTTCATTCATGATCACAGATGACAAAATCTACTCTGGAGTCAATGGGTATCCCAAGCCCTAGTTTTGTCCACCACTGGAAAGCTGTGTCATTTCCCAATCATAGTTGGAATTTTGAAGAAGTATTGCCAGTGTACACTTGTAGGTTGGGAGTTGGATGTGTTGTTGCCTGTGCACTCTGTCTTACTTATTTCTGTTTGTCACCCTTGTTGATATTGACACTGACAAGGGATCACAAAATAGACAGATCATATAGTGTTGCCAAGAAATCTTGCAAATGGTTTGTCCTTATTGCTTGATGCCTCATGAATGAAATGTTTTCCACCTAGCACAGAATGAATCCTCTTAAAGAACCAACAATGCTTAGATTTTTGAGAAAAAAAAAAAGAAAGCAGATTGAATTTGAAATGTGACAGTTCTTATGTTTTTCTTTTCTTTCTGATTTCTGATTGACAATTGGTTGTTGTTTCTATGTCTGTTCGTGTAGGTTATCCAGTAAAATACATGAGCATTGTTGACAATGACCATGCAATCAATTAGAGGCTTTTTCTTTAGCTTTACAAAAGATTCTTCACCCTTTTTAATTTTCCTCATGAAGACTGCCAGTTGTCTTATTTCTTCTCTTTTCAAGTGCCACCACTTTTACTTTTCTCCTTTATCTATCATAACACATCAAAAGGTGCAACCCTTTTAAGCGCTTGTGCCAACCTGCATTGTAGCATGTAATTTATGTCATGGGCTAATTCTACTGGAAATCTTATCTGTTGAAAAGTCTGTTATACCCTCCTTCGGTTTCTACTTAAGAAATTTATTGCTGATGATCACTTAAACAAATTGGTTCTCTTAATTCATTAATATGCTACGTTTGACCTTGAGTGTCAAAATTGTGTATAGGGTTAAAGACCTTTATAGGATTTTTTATCGATAGAAAGAGGCATTGAATGATTTGTTCATGGCATTAGAAAAGTATAGGCACGTAGAAGGGTACGTGACACACAAATCATCATGGCATAGAACACAAACAAGGATCAACAACTACTATGATGTCAGTTTTAAGGCTTTCCAAACAAATAGGACCTATTCCCAAGTAATGCTTGAGGTAATTCTGTAAGGCTCACTTTCACATCAACAATCCAACATTGAGTATGAAGTTAAATGAATGCAGTGAATTTTTTAATCATATCACTCTTCTTGAGTTAAATATCAAGAATTTGAAATCCTAGAATTAGTCAAAAGACTCCAAGACCATAATGTGTATTTTCGTTGATGTTCTTGCTTTTATGTTTTCTTGGTCATCTTCCGGATGGAAGTAGGCCTCAGAGCCTGCCACCATAAAAAAAAAAAAAAATCACTAAATGTATGCAATATGACCACCGTACAAAGTTCACAAAAGCTAATTTGAAGTTGAACTTGTACTAATTACAGTTGCCGTCTCTGCAGAATGAAGAGACGAGCAGTTCCTCTGAGACTGCCAAGAACATTCTATCGGAGACTGTTACAGCAGAACCTGTGTTACCAAAGGAAGAAGTGATCGAGTGCAAGGCATCGAAAGAAGCAGTAGTGCAAGAAACAGATGAACAACCTACGCAGATTTCTAAAGCCGTCGCTGCTCAAGCTATCACAACTGCTGCCCCACAGGAGACTTGTGTTCCTTCTACGGCGGCAGATTCCGTAGCAAGTGTAGCAAATGCAGTAGCATTGGGTTCAGAAACTAAAGCCCAAGTCGAAACTGCTAAGGTGGAGGCAACAGATTCCAGTGTCACAGAAGGTAGTCCAGATGCGCAGGAGAAGGCGGCAGATGCATAATTCCCTGTTCACTGAATGCCACAATTTACTCCGACATGGTTTACAGGTAAACCCGGGTGATCTGATGGAATTACTCTTATGTGTTTGTTGTCCGTTCGTCATTCGGCTGTTTCCTTTCACGATTCAAATCCCGATCGCATTGTAGATTTTATTTTTTATCTGCTCACGTTCTGTGGTAAAAAAAACACTTTCTGTAGCAGGATAGGATATTTTTAAATAATTCTTGTATATCCTCCTTGCCGAGGAGAATTAAACTCCTGCAGGACTTGTAGAAGCTCTTGGCATTATGCTCTAACTGTTGCATTCTTGTAAGAATCATTACAAAAAACAAAATTCTTCACTGTTTTGACTCAGAAACCATGGCTGTTTTGTTGATCAATATGAACTCAAAATTTAGCTGCAGATTTCATTCGGTAGCACTTCAACTCTTGATTTCTTCAACACAGGGGTTTCCCTCACAAGTGTTGTGACGATTTCTTTCGTGTTTCACAGTAGCAATAACAACAAAATAGTTCAGGCCGTGTTGCTTCCTTCTGCTGCATGCGTTGGCTTTCCATCTTCGATTGAGACCTGACACACGGCTCTTTCCTTGGTCTTTCCCCATACTACTCCATAGAGGCCTCCAACCATAAGAAGTCCACCTAAAATACTGAAATCAATGTGTCAACATAGCATTAGCTTAGCTAAATTAATCAAACGGTTTGAATGATGGAAGTCAACCAGGTATGCGTGGGCCACACCTTCCCACAGAAATCATCTCTCCTAGGAAAACAGATGAACATATCATGGTGAAAACAAGATTTAGAGGTGTGAAAATTGCCGAGAACACGGGGCCCTTCTTCTCGACACAAAAAGTTTGCAAGTAGAAACAAACTCCTGTCACCACAAGCCCCTGCCATCAAAGAAAATGTGATTCATTATTTCTTTTTCTTGTGACAGATACAAGAAGATTTATCAGCAACAAAATGACTGACCTTCAGTTGGTAGCATCATATCCAGTAAACTTGTTGAAAACAAAATTGTTTCCCAAGAATATTTTTCTTGCTTGGACTTATGAAATAGGTAAGTGTTTTCTCATCTTTCTTTAAAAAAAAAAAAAACCCCAGAGATTTCACCTTTCTTGAGATGTCACTAAGAAAAAGAACTCAACATAGTATCAGAATTGGACTAGACATCGATCCAATCGTGTCTCACGCTAAGGTCATCGGTTGAACCTGTGGTCAACTGATTGACCATAACTTTAATATATTTTTTAAATAAAATAAAGCATATATTATATTTAAAATAGAAAATACATAAATAGTATTATAAAATTTTTTGGTATGAGTGAGCCAACGGTGCGAGAGTAACAAAAATAGTTTTTTTTATTTTTCATCCTTATAATAAAATGACTTAAGTGCCCTTAGAAAATTCAAACATATATAACGATAAGTTAAAATTAAAATTATTTAAATTATAAAAATATATAAATAATATTATAATTTTTTTTGATATGAGGGAACAGACACTGAGGGGATAAGAGAGTAACAAAAATAGTTTTTTTTATTTTTCATCCTTATAATAAAATGACTTAATTGCCCTTAGAAAATTCAAACATCTTTAACAATAAATTAAAAAAAATTACTTATTTTAATCTGTTTAAGAATCAATTAACCTAATCGGTTTAAGATGCTGAGTCAACTGACACTGTAGAGGATGGCAAGCAGGCCCATATCCCACTGTAGCTTCCACTTGGAGCTGTCCCTCTCGAATGCTATTGCAACAAACAGCGACTGAAATGTGGCGAAGAGGCACTCGAGCGTTGCGAAGAGAAGCTTGGACGTGTACTCCTTCAGCAACATCCCCTGTTCGCAAAGTGATCAGCAATTAGCATGGAATCCCCAAACCCCACCCCCCAACCCACTCCTCCTCAGACACCCCCCCAACCCCCCCGGGGCTGTTGTCTATGACAAGATCTCTCTCTCATGGTCAGCCATGAGAGAGATCTAATGCTAGTGCAATGCACCTGTAAGACCAGCCACAATGACCAGGTTATGTTGGAGGTGATCATGAAAAGGGTGCCTTCGATCCAGGTGGTCTTTGGCAGAGCTGCCTTCTGGTGTGTTGGACTTGTGTGGTGGCCGGAGGAGCCATGGAGGTTCAAGGGATGGATGTGGGAGCCTCTGTAGAGGGCAGTCATCACCACTCCGGCCACACAAAGTGCTATTCCCACTGCCTTGGCTATTCCTGAGATCCTCTTCACCTTCATGGTCTCCATTCTGGATCAATATTAAAGTACACATATTACTTTGTTCGTACATTGAAGCTCGAGATTTTTGTCATGGTAATAATATATGCCAAGTGCATTAGTTTGCGAACATACACTTGCAATCTTTAATACTATAAATAAGAAGTTGTGAGGGAACATATATATCAAGCAATGTAGTTTGGCCCTTAAAATAGCGATGTGGCACATCAAGAAGTATAACAATAGGCCAAGTGATCCTAAAATCGGGTGCAGCTTCTATCAAAAGCCATGAGCCTGCGAGGAACATCTCCATTGTACCAGAGGATATTTTTTCGGCCTGAAATGACCTGTTCCGATCTGACCCGACTCATCAGTTTTATTGAGAACTGAATCGTACTACTTTGCTTCGATCTTTTCCCCCTCAAAGAATTAATCTTTGGAACGGAAATTAATGAAGGTACATAATTTATATGATGTCGCTTACTACTGTCAACAAAATTAGTTCTATCTCATAAGGGAAGAAGATTAGAAGAAGAGCCACAAACCTGAAGAGCACAGCAAAGAAGAAGGTATATACCGGGACGGAGTTCGTAGTTGCTGAGGCCACTGATGCTGAAGTATACTTCACGCCGATGTTATACAAGTTTAAACTCAAAGTAATCCTAAAAACACAGAGACTACCACCGTCACACAAAGTGAGATCAACACTATCAGCACGCAACAAAAGCTAACATCAACAACATATATACCCAAGCATTGCATGCATGAACAGTTTCAGCGACACCATAAACGTCAATGGTGAAGAGGTATTCCTGCAACCAGCAACCAAGATGATGACCACGGCAGAACTAAGAACGAAATGAAAGATGATGATGACGATGATGAATACCTTTCGAAAACAAAAGCGAGGGGGGCGAGGAGTACCGAAGCAGCTGCTTGTCGATAGAAGATGAACACGAAAGTGCTCAAACCCTCGTCGAAAGCTGCTTTGGATATCACGAAGTAGCCAGTATATGTCAGCTGGATGATGACTGCAGCGATGTACGGTTTGTAATTTGGGTCCATGGCTCCCAGGTAGGGCATGAGATGATGGAGTTGAGATGAGATAAGCTGAGATGAGCCACTTCAACTGCTTCTAGGGGACATGTATGCATGGAGTGGCGCATTAAATAAACTGCACAAGAACAGGAGACTTCATAGTGCTGAATCTTTTAGGCAACCTAATATTCTTGCAGAATATATTGCTTTGTGATCTAAAAGTATTCATTCATGTTGCATTAAGCATTTGTTCTTCGCTTTTGTAGTTAGATAATAGTGTTTGTATATATATATATATATATATATATATATATATATATATATATATATATATATATACATGTATGCATATGTGTTGCAGAGAGAGAAATGT
Organism: Musa beccarii; assembly: GCA_024322285.1. NCBI lineage: Eukaryota > Viridiplantae > Streptophyta > Magnoliopsida > Zingiberales > Musaceae > Musa > Musa beccarii. The sequence continues at coordinate 37,230,853 of CM044396.1, read as the reverse complement.
GCTAAGCAGTTGTATCCATGCATCATGAACTTGAAAATGGTTGTTCTCAATGTAAAAGCTGTTGTGATAGTTTAACCAAATTATCAAACAATAGTTTACTTTTTGTTATGCATGCTTGATGGAATTTTGGATCACTTCCTCTGATCATTTGTTTGCTTCTCTCATCAAGATTGCATTATCTTTTGCCTATTGCTCGGGAAAAGATGTGATACATACATACATATAAAGACTTCTTTTTCTATAATTTTGGTTTTGAAGTATTGTAATTTTTGTTTGCCTAACTTACTTACTAGTTATGTATTATGTAATGTGTGAATGAAAGATAAAATGTTAGGGGCTGAGTGCAAATATATATATATATATATATATATATATATATATATATATATATATATATATCTTTGTTCGATTGGAACTGTATGAAAATGTTATGGATTCCCAAAAAGCATGGTTCAAACTTAAACGAGAAGAATAGTGCTCAAAGCAACTTTTGGGGGTGGAAAAATAAAATGACTAATATTCTCCCTTCTCACATAGACAACATCTTAGGGTCTATATAGTTGGTGAGCTTTTTAGGGCACCATAGGGTGGAGACTATAACCTAATCTCACTATTTCCTAATTGTCTTATGCTATATTATTCTGTCTTTAATGCTCATCATGTGGTATGAATTTATCTTAGGTTGTCATAGAGAATAAATATTTAATAGTATTTATTTATTTATGCATAAAAAAATTAAAACGGAAAAATAGTGGATGTTGGTTTATTGATTTTTTTTTCAAAATATTTCTATATGTAAATGTTTTACAAATTGAAAAAAATGCAAACCCTATTCATGAATAGGGTTTTCCAAAGCTATATTTTTATTATTTTTTAAAAATATACCTAGTTGAACCATCATCTCTCCACTCATGGTAAAAGTCATCATCTTTTCTATTGTAGTACCTTATATTTATCATTATTATATCTAATATTACCATCGCTATTGCTTCAGATCATCGTAGCTACTCCTATCCGTTCATAGCCATCATCTTTGCCATGAACAGCTCCAGCATTGTTATAATCAATGAACACCACAGTGAGGTTGTTGATATTATATATCATCATCTACATAATAATTGCCATCACCATCTACATAATAATTTTGCTATTGCATCATCGTTGCATATTGCTATCATTGCCATCACCATCTACATAATAATTTTCTTTGAATTCAAAAACATCATGAATGAAGTTACTTTAAGGGTTTAAAAATAATTACTGAATTTGCGGTAGCATAACAAGAACTGCAAGAGCTCTAGCATACAAGTTAAAGATCCAAGGGGAGCAATTACCTTGTCACAAAGCACACATCCACAATGAGTTAGGATGGTGACTTATCCTCATTCATCCTAAACTACTGTCATTGTCATCGACATGTTATAACATTAGACTAGAAATAAAAGTTGGTCCTTGTGTTCTTGAATGTGTGGTTCTGGGGTATGTGATAATCTAACCAACATCTTATTATTACGTCTGAATAGGTTATTTGTCGTCTCTAACTTTTCTTATGATATCTATGCACCTAAATATTCTACATATTGAACTCTATAAATCCTCTCATACCCTTATATGGTTGACTAATATCCACAAACACAGTGCCACGTACCTTTATTTGTCTGAGTATATATCTGTCCATAGAAAAATAGGCGTGCAGAATCTTTTATTGCCTTTCATTCACTTTATCTTTCTTGTTGACTATTTTTTACTTCGATATCATATTCTCACACTCATAATAAAATCAATTATTAATTGAAGGAAATCTGCTTGATTAGATATGCTCAAAATAATAATAATAATAATAATAATAATAATAATAATAATAATAATATTATTATTATTATTATTATCAAACACTACTAGAAAAAAATTTAAAACATTAAAGAAAACTCTAAATAAATAGTATCGGTTGCGTATTCATGCATGAAGCATATGATTCTACATTAAAGTAATACAAGTTGCAACTCATTGATTTAAATTCTTGATGGACCCGTTCTTAGATATGGGGATGACAAAGAGACTGGTAATGCAAACTACAAAATGTTATTATTTTTATTGGCTTACTCTTTTGTGGATGGATTGATTGGTCCGGTTCTTCCGACATTATTCTATCTTGACTAAAGCAATTCTATCCATTAATTTTGATGCCTTTTATCTCTTTTGTTCCTTTAAATATACTAACAATAGAAAATTACTTTAGTTTCCTTCAAAGCAACGGAGGATAACAAAATAAGATAGCATGCCTGCAAGACAAGTGAGATATAAATAACCCAAGCAGGAAGTGGGACATACACAAAGAACACAGTGCGATTATCATAGAAAATATTCATATTTTATGTATTTTTCAAAAGATACTTTCTTTTGTATTTTTTTCTCAAACAATACTTTTAATTTAAAAATATCCAAAATACCCCCTCAAAGGTTTTTACTTCAAATTTTTTTACTCGTTTCTTTTTATCAGTTTTCGACTGTTATGATATTTTTATTGGGATATTTTACATTATTTTTTTAATAGCATTTACAGTATTTTATTATAAAAATAAAAACAGGTGTAACAATTATCAACTGTTACTGCTGTTTTTATTTGGTTCGTTTTATAATTTTTTATTGATGTACTGAAAACACTGTAAACTTTATTGACAAATACTATAAATAACATTATACCATGTTATTTGCTTGATTGTCATTATTCGTATGTCATTACAATATCATATTTTTAAGCTTGTAATTAGTTTGATTGATGTTGGAAGTTTATTTAGATCATTTATAATATTTTTAAGTAGAATTAACAGTATTTTTGTTATAATAGCTAAAATACTATAATAGACCAAAATATTGTAACAGGCGAAAAAGATTTTGAAAGATAGTTTGGGTCTTTTTTAAAATTAAGAATATTATTTGAAAAAAAAAAAAAAATAAAATAGGGTTATTGATTGAAAAATATCCAAAATATGAGTATTTTCTAGTAAAATCACCTAACAATATATATAGTGAGATTTAACCTAATTAATTGTATTATAATATAAGCCCAATATTTGAAGCTGTAGGCAAGATTTAATGGATGATGACTCTCGACATACAGGTTTCATGACAGTCGTCTAAAAGCCACATAGTTCACAAAAGACAGTCAAATTTTAAGCATGATTCATTAACCTAAAAGTTCTCTTTTCCAGATTTGGAATATTAACATTCAACAAGAGGTTGCTTTAGAATCATCTGGTATGTTTGTCTGATTCCCAAGGTTCTGAGAACAGTACATGTTGTGTCTCTTTGCATATCTTCTTAGCGAGTCGACGAGATAATAATAGTAAAGTCAAGTTGATAATAATAGACTTCTCTAGTCCAATAAATAAACTCTGTTGTAATTCAACTTTTAATGTAGGATTGAACTACGATTGTATGATGAAGTTTTAAGGAGATGTCCTGGTGGTGCAATAGACTGCCTTTATGTTGATCATTTATGAAATCAAAATATGCATATTCCCGCGTCTGTCTTTGATTATAAATTCATGTTGTTTTTCTTGAAGTCAAATGAGCATCGCTTGTTCACGTCTAGGCCATCCTTCCACTGAAGATGCATCTCTAGAGAAAAAGTAGATGTTAGATTCTCAAACTAAACATACTTTTATATTTATCTTAGTCCTCAGACATGATCACAGCCTTTCTGTTTGGAAGAATTAAATTATTATTATTTAATCTTATGTTGATGTATTTTTGAACTATTCTAATTATTATTATTATTATTATTATTATTATTATTATTATTATTTAATCATTTTGATATTTACTAGTTTTGAATTTTCCTCATTTCTACTGGATATACTAATCATAATTAATTTTCAAATCACGGCATGGAGTGACAAGAAAAATAATTGCTCAAACTAACTTATTTATTCTAAATAGTTGATCATTGTAACTATGTGTTTATCGATGAAAGTGTACATGTATACAAAATAAAAAAAAATTAAAAGGTGTTTTGTGAAAAGGTTTATCTATGATATATTCTTTTATGACAAGAAAAGTGTACACGCATGAAATAGCGTGTGACAATAAATATTCAATGGATGTGAAAGAAGCCGTGAAAAAGAAACAAAAACTCTTGGCCTATGAGGAGATCACAAGCGACGCATTTCATGCAATTAAAGCAGAAAAATAATTGGAGATTTGGGTGTTTTTAGACTTCAGCTGCTTGATCTCGTAAGGCTTGGAAGATGATGATGACTTCTCTGTAATTATGGATATCTTCGAAGGATATCTGATATGGGGGACATCTTACAATGCAAGAAGACTAAGATTCTAAAGTGCATCCACCAGACTAAAGACATCTTTGAAGGATATCTACCTTTTTTTCATCTACACCCAACAGATGAAGTAGAACTTTGGATAGTGTGGCCTTTCACTGGTGAGGTGTGAAGTCCCAATTTAGTCAGATGTCGGGACGATATTATGTTGGTTTATAGCGGGCTCCTATCATTAATTTGGACTTTTAATATTTTAACATCACGTCATTATAATTTATCAAGTTAATGGTTCGGTTACCCAATCTAAATAAACTAAAAATTACTATATGTAGATGGACCGGAACATAACATTATGACATGCAACTATCATTGAGTTTTGGGCTATGTTGGAATCGTAATCCAATTTAATATTATATTGGATGCATTAAGTTCGGTTTGATGAAGATCCCAAGGAGAAAATTGTTCAGATGAATAGGCTCGAGGCATGGCATGAAGCCAATCATTGGGTTGGACTTCACCCATGCTAGCGTTTAGCCACACCTCAAGTTAATCTCACATGCAAGTTATTCCGTCCAATTCCTCATTAAAATTAAGGGTCTACCTAAGAGTTATAATATGTTTATTCACCGTCAAATTTATTTCAATCTCTTACTTTATACTACTCTTTTCCTTTTTTTTTTTTTAATATCAATGAATGATTTGATATTAACATCTTTTTTAAAAAGATCAGAAAAGAAATACAGTGATGGTACTGTTTATATATATATATTGATATATATATATATATATATATATATATATATATATATATATATATATTAGGATCAACAATACATTGAAGTGATTCATTTCATGTGGCTTCCTTCTGCTTGTGATTTTTTCCATCTTCAATGATGACGTCACAAAGCATACTCTCCCCGTCTCTTTGCCCATAGAACACTATAAAGAAGGCCTCCAACCATTAGAATTCCACCTTAAAATACTGTTCACAAAGAATTAGATCAGCCAAATGGAACTATTAATCTCAAATACGTAACTAGAAGCAGGTTTGAAAAGGTCACCTTCCTGGATAAACCTCTCTCCCAAGAACATCGTAGAAAATATGATGGTGGAGTCAATCAATTAAAAATATTATAAAGTACTGATCGACGTGCCACCTCAGATCTCAGTATTCACACCGTATCAATAGATATGTCATGTCAACATGACATGAAAGAAGAATAAGATACTGAATATTATATAACCGACAACGATTATAAGAGTACAAGACCAACTCCAAATTAGTCACAATCATCTCATAAGACTAACTCCATATAAGGTAACATTTTTAACAAAGCATGACATAAAAAAAAGAACATTCCTTCGTTAAGCTACTGAATATTCTATAACCGACGATGGTTACGAGATAATGTAGTTTTCATTCTGCACTTACCAAACTTATTTAAATATTTGTATTTATTTTGAATCTTTTTCATCCATATAAATTAAAATTGACTAAACCATCGAACCACTCTCGTCGAATTCATCCGATTTTTCATGGGAATCGATTGAAATATGATACAAGTGTTTTCTATCCTTGAATTAAAATAAAACGAGATACGATATATTAAAAATAAATACTGTTTACATCAAGTAAAATTATTCCTCCATGAGTCGAATTATTTTCCCTCCTCTAGATGAAAGAAAAAAATTTAAATTCAATCAATTTTTAATATGTGGAGGCCATTAGAATATGTGGACTGAAAAAAAGCGTTCTTCCACTACGAGTCAATAAATAATTTCTCTGGAGACTGGCAAGCAGGCCCATGTCCACATGCGGCTTCCACTTTGAGAAGTCTCTCTCAGATGTCATTGTAACAGAGGTAGAAAGAAGCTTGTGCGGGTGTTCCTTCATCAAAAACCCCCTGCCAAATAACTTTGTTTGGCGTCAAAAACACTCCCCATTGCATTTTTTTAAGCTTGCTAAACAAGTGCAACCATAAATATATACTAAGACTATTCATAAAGACAAATTACGTTGGCAGTGATCATCAAGAAGAATCTTTTTTTGTTAGATTATATGTCCTATCATAAGATATCTTATTAATTTTGATTATAATTATCAATCAATAAAAAATTTAATTATAATAGAATTTTTAGGAGATGATATTGATGGAAGAGATTCTTCTAATTACTTATGCTAAACCCTCTGTTCTCGTATATAAATATATAATATCTCTTGAGGACTTATGATGTGTTGTGACATGATATTAAGTTATACATCAAGATATTATAATTTTTTTCTCATTTCCTCTTAGTTCCCAATTATATCACTTAAAGTAGTTTTATCAAAGATAAAAAGAGATGAGAAGATAAGTCTAGTTCTCCTTATAGATTGACATTGTTACTTTTTTTTTTTTGGATCATATGACTATTCGTTTGAAGATCAAATTTTTTTCAAATAGCATCAAAAGGTATGCAATCATAATCCTTGTTTTATCGTTACTTGATATTAGTTTACGATATTAAAGTTTTTTCACATAATAGCATAATTATAATTTTTATGCTTACAATAGTATCAAAATTATGTGTTGAAATCAAATACCTTATATCATAAAAGTATATTAGATATATTTTATATTTAAATCTATTTGTTAGCACTCTTGCTTATGAAAAGATGTTATTTGATTTTGATTATACGATGATGTTTGAATGATCCATTTATTTTGTCATTCTACTTTTCTATCTTATTCATCTTATTTGATATCTAAATATTTTCCTTTATGCTCCTCACCCACTTGCAATGTGAGTCGAACCATGTTTTGAGAGGTCATTCTCACTGTGGTAGCTTGCTATCAACTAGAGCACTATTAGGGCAATAGAGCCTCCATTGGTCGTCGAACTTGTCACAAGCAATAACTATGTAGATAGAAGCATTGCCGCATGCAATGATGATTATTGTCTGCAACAACCCAAGTAGCGAAAGTGCTACGTCAACATTGTTTGTGTGGTGATTGCCACTATGGACAACGACTACCTTAAGTGGCATTATTACTATGTCAGCATCGTTTTACTGCCTACGATAGTAAGATTTGGTCACAAGTGCTGCACATGCAGTAGTGGCATGACAATCTTGGCTGTGGCATAGCTATGAATGACAATCGACAAATAGTGTCAGCGATGAGCTGTGTCGCGCAGCTCATGGTTACATTGTGTTGACGACACGTAGTGACAACTAGTCGATTGCAGACATGCATGCTGTCAATGCGGGCGCTTAGCGGCTACGCGGCAACCATAAGGCTCATTGGTTGACCACGAAGGAGATGCACGACCGATGAGGCTCGCACGATGGTGAATCGTCGCGTGTGGACGTAGTGGAATGCTGGTAAAGGCCAGTCGATGGGTGAGCACAACTACACACCACAACAACTATGGGATTTCTTTGCACTGATGCTGGAGGATAGATGCATGTGCATTGGGACTATGGTGGAGATGTCACCACGGTCACTGATCAACTATATAAGAATGGTCGCTCGCTGCAACAGTCGTGAGCGATGCGTAGATGATGGAGGACCATTGCACCATCGACGAGGACTCGCGCATATAGGCATAATGAAACACAACAATGGTTGTGAAAGAAGGTTTTAGGTTTTCCCTTTTATTAAACAAAATAACACTTTTACCCTTAAAAAATTAGATAATTTCAATCTAGTTCATTACTTTATTTTTTTTTCTTGTTTTAGCCTTCAGATATCATATAATTTTAATCATTGTCCTTGGTTTATTTTTACTAGTTTTACCCTTTGAAAATTTAGTATTTTCAACTTATGCACTTAGCCACAAAATTATTTTCATACCTTTATGAAATTAATTATGCTCATATCCTTTGTTTATAATTTTACCTTTCTGATTTGGCAATATTATCTCAATAGCCATAATTTGATAATGATAAATTATGTCACAATCTGATTAATATTATTATCAAAATTAAATAAAAAAATAAATTATAAATATTTTATCTTATCCTATGATATAATTTATTATTCTTAAATTTTTGTTTTAGATATTTATGTGGTTATTAAATATATAAGAAGGAAAGAAAATTATGAAATAATATTTATTTTTTACATCAAATGCATGATTTATATTTATTATGATTACAATTATCATATGAGTTTTTTTTATGTTAATTAATTTTTAATAATTATTAGACTTATTATTTTATTATTATTAAATTATTTTTGACATAAATTAGATTAAAAATTTGATGAATATTATTTGTAACATATATTCTTAAGCTTTATCTAATTATTAATTATTAAAACAACATAGGATAATAGATTTATGTGATATGAATTATAATAAATATTTTATTATTTATTAAATAGTTTAAACTATATTTATATTATTGTATTGGTCTTATAACCATCAAAATAACATAGATCAATAACTTATAAAATTATATTAAAACTTAGTTCTAAATGATATTAAGAAAAATAACATTTATAATGACACATATAACTTGGAGATTTAGATAATCTCAAAAGAGAATCTATTTCAAATAATTATGTGATAAAATAGGATGAAACTATTTTGAATATCATTTAGTTTAGGGTTGTATACCCAAAGTTAGTAATATTATTTCACAAAGATAATATGAGTCATCCATAAATAATTTTGAGTAAATATTAGATATGTCAATATTTCATCCAAAGGTAAAATATGAATAATATCAATAGTTCATCAGATTTTAAAATATTAAAATATTAATATTATTTTATATTTTATAATGATATTTTTATGCATTCTTATACTTTTGGTGTACCTATAGTTTTGGATTAATTGATTCTAAATGGCTTAAGGATATAAAATTTACATTTGGTGTATTAGACCTTGATTAGACTAGTTAAAAGATCACAAGCATAACAACTAAAAGTTATATGGAATAAATAAGTAAATTAAATGATTAAGAAAGATCTAAAATACTCACTTTTATGATAATTATTAATAATATTTAAACTTCATTATAATCTATAAGTATTTGAGATTAATTTAAACATATTGAAAGAACTAACTAAAATTTAATATGATTATTTTTAGAAATTCAAGATTTTATCCTCAATATGACTAATAAAGTTGTAAACTCGAAAATATTAGGCATGAATATAGTTGAGTACTTTCTTGTAAATTTATTTTTAATTCTATTTCTTCTTAGTTTATCTCATTTAGATAAAATTAAAAATAAGTAAAACTTAAATGAGTTAATTAATATATGTGTTTAGGAAGAATTAAATTTAAAGTAAAAATACACATAATACTTTGGATAATACTCAAGAGGTAACTAAAAATAAAAAAGTTAAAATGTAAATCACCTAAGTTCCTAAATTCTATATAAACTGATAAAATAAAAATTTTTATAGTAAAATACTACTTTTATAGCAAAAGAAAGTTATATAAACAAGGACTAAAAGGTTTGGTTGAAAGGACATATATAAATATGACTTTTATATTTTTCAAATCAAATTTTATAGAAGTTCTTTTATATTACTTAATAGATTGATTTTGATGCTTCAACTTATATTATGAATAATAAAGATTTATTTTAATATGAAAACTAAAAATATATAAATATTTATCATTATAGGAAGTCATCTTAAAGCAAAACGATACTGGTAGGTTCTTATTGCCTAAACCTAGAGATGATTTATCTAATAGATATTAAGGATATATATTATGTTTGCATAATTCTAGTAATTTAGTTTCTCTACCTACAATTATCATGATATGATATTCTCTTTTGGTGGTGGTGAACTCATAATAATTCAATAAAAGTTTTCGAATTCTATATGATGATTTGTAGAAAATTAATATGAATCTTGAATTTATAGTAATCCTATAATCAAATATTAGAATAAAATATAATTTTATAAACTCCAAAGATTATATATGCTTACATCTTATTAGCATATTTAGGCGTACATAAATAAAATTAAGAGATAATTAGATAACAAATTAAAAAATATCATATCTAAAAGAGGTAATAAATTTTATGATAGATATAATGAGCTTAATCATAATTTTTATTCTTTTATTAAATCTTTAAAAAATGAGGTATTTATACTCTAGATTGTTAAAATACGAATCTATACTCTTATGAATATGGTTAAAAGTGTTAGGATCAAGTTCGACACTAACAAATGGGGAGGGGGGGTGAATTAGTGCAACGGTAAATACGTTCAATTTCAGAAAACTTTCGGTTCGTAAGATGAAAGCCTTATCGATGAAAATCGATTTCGATTGTGCTTAGAATTAAAGTAAGTACAAGATGGAATAAGTAGGTAAAATACTTGCAAGATAAGTAAACAAGTAAAGTATAAAATACACTAGATTTTTATAGTGGTTCGATCGTCCGACCTATGTCCACTCTCGATTCCTTCTTCATCGAGACCATCGGCTTTCACTATCGATCTTCCTTCAATGGGCAAAGACCAACCACCCTTATAGCTCTCTTCTCCTTTTAATAGGTTCAGAAGTTAACCTCTTACAAGTCCACTCACCCCTCTCTTAAACTTGACCAAGATTTAGAGCTAGAGGGGAGGATTTCTCACAAGATTACAACAGAATTTTTCTTCTTTTCTTTCTCATTTGGTGTGTATCCTAACCAGGGATGAGAGGGGTATTTATAGGCCTCAAGGTGATTCAAACTTAGAGCCAAAATTTGAATCATCTCGGTTTTCATGGTACTGGAGGTGAAACCGTCAGTATTGGGTGGTACCATCGCCTAGTCTGTCCTGACACTAAGCGGTACCATCGCCTAGTCTGCCCTGACATTAGGCGGTACCACCATCCAGTCTGGCAATACCACCGCTTAACACAGTCTTCGGAGATTATGCCTTGAAGACTGAGCTACTAACGGTTCTATCACTTATTCTGGCTATGCCATCGTTTGACTCACCTCTTGAGTCATTGTTTAGGCCTTTCACTTATCCCAACACAGCTTAAACTTGGGCCCAGCTATCCCCTAATTGAGTTGGACTAATTCTAACTCAATTACACCTTAATCCTACTTCGATCTAAATAATTATTACAAAGCACGATCGAATATTGTCCGACATGTCATTAGTTCATCCAATGCATGTCCTCTCTTATGGCCTATTGCCCAATCGGCAGTTGACCTCCGTAACTCCGATCTCCTTGATGCAATTTCGTTCTTCTTGGCCTGATGCCCGAATCCATGGCCCGAAGCCTTCTACCGATACGTCGACCGATTCTTCAACTTAACGTCCAATCTTCTAATATGTTCTCCTCTAGCCCAACGTCAATTTTTCCTATTTCAATTGTCTATTCTTAATCGAATGTAGTCCTGCGTCACTCAAAATATGGTTAGATTACAAATACTATCAATTGGTTTTATCATCAAAATATGAGATTCAACCATCTCCCCCTTTTTGATGATGATAACTAATCGATGATGGAGTTTAGACAAACTCCCCCTATCAATATTGCGATATTGATAAATCCTTTAAATTTAAAAAATCATAAGAATTTTATATATAATCATAATTTCAATACATCAAAGTTTATGCATGATTATCATCATACTTTTTCTCTTTTGTCATCAACAAAAAGGAGAAGTAGATCTAACTAGTTTTAAAGATATGCAAGTTTTACAATATACAAGCTAGCAATTTTATCGCTTTACAATATTCATGATCACCGAATCATCAAGTTTTAAAGATGTGTAATTTTGTACTTCTTGCTTTTTGAGATAGCAATTCTTTGCTTCTCTTTGTGATATTTTATGTTAGCAAATTATGTTTCTTTTTTTTTAAGAAGTGCAAGTAAGTTTTGTCTAGCAAGCTTAGCAAATTTTGATTCCTTTGTATTGATCGAGCTAGCAATTCTTTCTTTCTCTTGTGATGCGCAAGCTACCAAACTATCTTCTTCTTTGTCTTTGTCATATATATATATATATATATATATATATATATATATATATATATATATATATTATTTTACATCAATGTTCTAATCATCATAAAAGATATGCAACTAATACAAAAGAATCATGATATAAAAGATATCAATATCAAAGATTATGAGAAATAGTCATGATTCATTTAGAAAGTTCTTTTTTAGTAAAAGACAAGAAGAAACATAGGAGAAAAATTCTCAATTTAAGCATAAGACATCTCAAGTCATCAAGATCACATTTCATTAAAAAAAATTTAAATATATAGTTCTAAAAAATCAAGAGACAAGTCATATTTCATTTGGATAACTCTCTTTTGATAAATGAAAGAATCATAGTATATGATCTTGATTCAAGTTATAATTATCAAGATCATGGTTTCAATAAAATTTCTTTATAGCAAAATGAAACCTTTCAGAACTTGATTCATGCATTATATATATATATATATATATATATATATATATATATATTATTTTACATCAATGTTCTAATCATCATAAAAGATATGCAACTAATACAAAAGAATCATGATATAAAAGATATCAATATCAAAGATTATGAGAAATAGTCATGATTCATTTAGAAAGTTCTCTTTTTAGTAAAAGACAAGAAGAAACATAGGAGAAAAATTCTCAATTTAAGCATAAGACATCTCAAGTCATCAAGATCACATTTCATTAAAAAAATTTAAATATATAGTTCTAAAAATCAAGAGACAAGTCATATTTCATTTGGATAACTCTCTTTTGATAAATGAAAGAATCATAGTATATGATCTTGATTCAAGTTATAATTATCAAGATCATGGTTTCAATAAAATTTCTTTATAGCAAAATGAAACCTTTCAGAACTTGATTCATGCATTATATATATATATATATATATATATATATATATATATATATATATTAATTATTTTACATCAATGTTCTAATCATCATAAAAGATATGCAACTAATACAAAAGAATCATGATATAAAAGATATCAATATCAAAGATTATGAGAAATAGTCATGATTCATTTAGAAAGTTCTCTTTTTTAGTAAAAGACAAGAAGAAACATAGGAGAAAAATTCTCAATTTAAGCATAAGACATCTCAAGTCATCAAGATCACATTTCATTAAAAAAAATTTAAATATATAGTTCTAAAAAATCAAGAGACAAGTCATATTTCATTTGGATAACTCTCTTTTGATAAATGAAAGAATCATAGTATATGATCTTGATTCAAGTTATAATTATCAAGATCATGGTTTCAATAAAATTTCTTTATAGCAAAATGAAACCTTTCAGAACTTGATTCATGCATTATATATATATATATATATACCTCAATTCAAAAATTTCAAGTATCAAATATCTAGATATCAAGATCATGATTAGATAAATATTCTCTTAAAAGAGTGAATCATACGAGAATCAAGAAAGATATGTAAAATATATCACAATCATAAATACCGATAAGTGATTCATTTGAATATATCATTTCATTGGTAAAAGAATTATATGAGAACTTGATTATTGCATAAGAAATCTTAATTTATTATGATTCATAAAAATTAAGTTATGATTCCGAGAAATCAAAAGAAAAAGTCATGAATCATTTGAAAAAATCTCATTTAAATTCAATTCATTAACTCCAAACTCATCAGTAAAATCACTTTCGAGATTCATAAAATAGCATAAATAGATTCATTAACACATCATCAAAATCTCTTCCATAATTCAAGAGATTCATAAAAGATAATCTACATAGATCTTTTATTCAAATTGAAAAGCTTTAAGGATAAAGAACTTTTTTATAGAAAAACAATGCATTCCTCTTTTAATGATTTATTTCATAAAATCATGCCTTTATCTTTTTATGCTAAATAAAACCATGTATCAACGTTCAAGACCGAAAGACAAATTTCATTAAAAAAACATCAAGACCAATAATATATTATTCCAAAACATAGGATTTTAAATCATCATTACTTCAAATCCTCATGCATGATACCATAATATAAAATCATTAAGCATGATACAAAAATTTTTAATATTTACATTACATCATTATCAAGCATGATTTCATAAGTATGTTCAAATTTTCATACAAAAGATAAGCATCATGTTTGAAATGGAAAAGTGATATGAAAATCATCTAGATAAATATACATAGAATTAATCTTATTAAGTGCACAAGCATTAGATCAACATTTTATTTCTTTATCATAAAACATGCTATTATCATGATCAATAATTTTTTTATTTTTTAAAATCACTAAAAAGAAAAGCATGATAATATTATTTATTTATTATTATTTTTTTAACTAATTCAAATCATAGAAATACACTAAATAACTTCATGGTAGTATAAAATCGGATTTATTGAGTTACTTACCTTATTGTCGAAAGTCGTCAAAGCGCGGTTCGTCACTTCGTTACTTGATTCGTCCTTGAGTGTCTTCTTTTTCTTTTATCACGGACATTTGTATTTAAGGTGCTCTAGTTTCTAACATTCATAGCAAGTGGTTATGTCTGGATTGAGTTTATTTTTATTCTTTAATTCTTATTTTATAGACTTTTTAAATATCATTGATATGAGTTCAAGGTCATCATCACTTGAGCTTTCGCTCAAGTGGTCTTCTATAGTTTGAAGTGTTAAATCCTTCCTCAAGTTCTTTATATCCCATAAATATCATTTCATAGGTCATTAAAGACCCAATAAGTTCTTTCAATGAAAAATTATTTAAGTCTTTTGCTTCTTGAATAGCGATTACCTTCGAATCCCAACTCTTTAGAAGGGGCCTTAAAATCTTATTTATAAGTTCAAAATTAGAAAAATATTTATCAAGACTTTTCAAACTATTGACGACATCCGTGAAATGAGTGTACATATCACCAATAGTTTTGCTTGGTGGTATTCGAAAAAGTTCAAAATTATGCATCAGAAAATTTATTTTCGAGTCTTTGACTCTACTAATGCCTTCGTGTGTGATTTGAAGTATATGCGAAATACCATAAGCCATTTCGCAAATAGAAGTATGATTAAACTCGTTTTTGTCCAAGACACTAAACAAGGCATTCATAGCCTTTGTATTTAACAAAAATAATTTTTTTAAAAAATTATTTTATTCATTCATGGGTTTAAAGGATGTTTAAAAATTATTTTCAATGATGTTCCATAAATTCAAATCCAAAGAAAGCAATAAAACTCTTATTCGAGTTTTCTAATAAGTGTAGTTCGTCTCATTGAACATAGGAGGACGAATAATAGAAAAATCCTCTTGAAATTCGAAAAAGCCATTTCTCTTGGGTTTAATCTTATGACATATTCTCCTCTGGTCCAACATCGATTCTTTCTACTTCAATTGTCTATTCCTAATCGAATGTAGTCCAACGTCACTCAAAATGCAGTTAGATCACAAACACTATCAATTGTTTTCATTATCAAAATTTGAGATTCAACAAAAAGCATAATAGTTATTTTTTTCCCAAATCAATATGAGGAGAAATCTAAGGATAGTTATATATATATTAAATAAGGTTCCTAATAAGTCAAATTCATCAACTCTTCTAAGTTATGGACTAATAGAAAATATAACTTAAGATATTTACTTATTTATGATTATCCTATAGGGATAAAAAATTTTAAATCACATGAAAATAAATTAGATTAGAGAACTATTTATTCAAAAAATTCAAAGAGATATAGATTTTATTACTCTAATTATCATACAAGAATAGTTGAATCTGGTACTGCATGATTCCTAGAAAATAATGAATTGAGAGTGAAAATCATAAATTTTTTCTTGATACTGATGAGATATAGGTTGAAAGACATTCTTTATTTTATATTCAAGAGATTATTATTCCTTGAATCACCAAATGATTTGATAAAGGTAAATAATAAAATAATATTAGTGTACTTCTACATAATATTGATATCGCTACTGATAAACTTTTAGAATAATTAAAATCAATAATTTTGAGAATATCTCAAAGGGAAAAAATGACTTATCATTTTGATAATTATATAGTATATTTATAAAAATTAGATTATAACATAGAAATTAAAATAATCTCTCATTATTTTCATAAGATATGGAAAGCAATAATTTTGAAAGATGGAACGATAAAATAAAAGAAGAATTAAAATCAATAGACTAAAATGATATCAAAGAACTTGTCGATTTGTCTAATAATTATAAAAGAGTCTATTATATATAGGTTGATTAAACATGACTAAAAGAGTAATATTGAATAATATAATGTCAGGCTTATGATTAAAAATTTTCTCATAAAGAATACATCGATTATAATAAGATATTTTCTTTAATTCTTTAAATAAACTCATTAAGAATCATCATGATATTAGTGATTCATTATAATTTTAAGTTAGATCAAATGAATGTGAAAATAATTTTTTGAATAAAAATCTGGACAAGAAAATTTATAAGGATTAACTTTCATGATTCATAGAAAAATATATAAGATTTGGTACAAAAAATTTTAAAAATTTTCTATGACCTTAAAGAAACTTTTAAACAATAGTATATAAAGTTTTATAATATCGTTATTTTTAATTTAAGAAAAATACTATTGATCAATGTTTATATTTGAAGGTTAGTAGTGTAAGTTAATTTATGATATTGGTGTTATATTTAAATAATATTTTACTTATAAATGGTGATATGAATGAGGTAGTTTATATTATTAAAATTAAAATATTTAAGAATAGACCTCAAGGATTATTAGAACTATCTCAAAAAAGATATATCGACTATGTCTTGAATAAATTTAGTATATAGCTTTATTCAGTAAATGATAAAAGTAAAAAAATTTCAGTCCAAGTGAGTGTTTTTCAAAATAACTTGAAAAAGAATCAAATAAAAGAAAAATATTTTTTATGTATAAATAGTTGAAAGTCTATTATATATTCAAGCCTATACCAGATTAGATATTAATATTATAATTAGAATACTAGATAGATATTAGAGTTATCTAAGATTGAAATACTAAAATAATGCAAAGAAGGTAATAAGATGTTTGGAAGGAACGAAAGATTATATGCTCACATATATAAAATTAGATCAATTTGAAATAGTGATATTTTTATATACTGATTCTATAAACTATCTCGATAATAGGAGGTCCAATTTATATTAGTTAGAGTGGCAATTTATAGGGAAAAAAATATAAAGTAGTATATTATTATATTATTCATAATAAAAACTAATTTTTTGACATTTGATGCTACTAATTAAGTTTTATGACTCCAAAATTTTATATGAAGACGTGATGTGGTTAGACTTAATTGTTAAGTCACTAAAGATACTTTATGATATAATAATATAATGTTATTATATAAAATACTTGATGATTAGAGAAAATAGTTTAAAAATAATTAATATTAATTAAAAATTTAAGTTCCACTATATTGATTGTCGATTTACTCACCAAGGCCTTATAGATTAAAGTATTTAAAAATATATATTTTTATGATTGGGGTTGTGAGCAACTTATAAAAAATATAGTGATGTATATTTGAGTAGATATTATAATTAATATTCATATTTAAATAATTAAAATTATTTATTTTTATTATCTTATTCATATTTATGTATGTATATTATGGTTAAATATTTATAAAAGGATTATTTTGATAAAATAAATTATAAGAGTAATTTTGGACTATATTAGGAAAGACCAATAGTATTATGATACATAAAAAGAACTATGACATACAACCACTATGACTCGTATTAATAGTCAAACTTAATATAACATTATTATATTTATTAGATTTATTGATTTATTTTATAAAATTCATATGTATTTGTAAAATATTTTTTTTAAAATTTTAAATTTAATTAAATAAAATAATTTTTAAATAATTTTTTATTTTATTTATTTTAATTTTTAAATTTTTTATATCTTACTAATTAATGGATCAAGTGAGAAAATGTTAGATTATGTGGCCCTATCTAATTAGGTAAGGTATATCTAGATTTAATTGGATTCTGATTATAATTATCGATCAAAGTAAAGTTTAATTATAATATGATTCCTTACGAGATGATCTTGATGGAAAGGACCCTTTTAGTTAATTATTCTATATTTTTATTTTATTTATAAATATACAAGACCTTCTAAGGACTCATGACATAATGTGACATGACATTAAGTTATATGTTGAGAGATTATAGATCTTTTCGTATCTCTCTTTAATCCCTATTTCAATTTCATTGTTTAAAGTGATCCACAGTGACGTATACAAAGATAGTAGAAAATAAGTTTAGTTATCCTTACAAATCAATATCATTATTATTTTTAGATCGGACAATAATGCATTTACAAATCAGATAAAAATTTTAAATAACATCAAAAGTATTTAATCATAAATTTTGATATATCATTATTTAATTTTAATTTTTGATATTAATTTTTTTTATATAATAATATAATTATAATTTTTAAACTTACATCTTTGACCCATTTTGACTTCCAAAGAGATGGCACATGACCCTGGTGACTTGTGTTGTGGCCAAGGTGCTGTGGGAGGTTTAAAGGTTTCCATTTGGGACCTCTGAACAAGACAATGGTGATCATACCAGCAAGTGTTATCCCCAGTGCCTTCCCTACTCTTTTGGAGTCTCTTCACACTCATGGTCTCCATTCTGTAGCATGAAGGCGGACAAATCATACATGATTAACCATTTATACCCATAGAATTGAGCTTTAATCTTAATGGAAGGTTGAAAAAGAAGATTAAGAAATATTGGAGAAGGGATGGTGTTAACCATTTGAGGTTTCGACTCATTTTGTTTCGTTGAAGAAGTTGTCCAGTGTATCCATATGAGACTGCCAGACATTTGAATCTCTCCACTAAATATTCTAATATTACTTTTTGTCTTTACAATAGCGTCTAAGATTAGAGGAAGAGTCACAGACCTGAGAAGTAGAGCCGAAAAGAAGGCAAATACTGGGATGGAGTTTGTTGCAGCTGAAGCAAGCTTCTAAGTTCCAAACCCTAGAAAGATTCAAGGCAATGTTACATGGGGAGTCATACTGAAACTTACATAGATCAAGAACATACCCAAGCAACGCAACCAAGAACTAATCCAGAAACCAATAATATATCATAAATGTCAGTGGTTGAGAGTTTCTCCTGAAACCAATAATCAAGATGAAGCCTACAGCTCAGAAAGAACGGAAAGTTCTGAAGAAGTTTAGATCATGATATGTATGTATTATATCTTTCAAAAATAATCGCGGAAGGTACTAGTAAAACAGAAGCAGCACCTTATCGATAGAAGATGAAGACATATATGAAGACATATATGCT
This sequence comes from Musa beccarii, assembly GCA_024322285.1. Classification (NCBI taxonomy): domain Eukaryota; kingdom Viridiplantae; phylum Streptophyta; class Magnoliopsida; order Zingiberales; family Musaceae; genus Musa; species Musa beccarii. Next base: position 37,211,288 of record CM044396.1, on the reverse strand, counting down.
CAAACCCTTGTTAAAACCAGCCTCTGATATCACATAGAACCCAGCATATGCTATTGGTACGAGGGTAGCAGCAACATATGGGTTGTTTGCGGCCATGGCTCACTGGCTTGAGGATGAAAGAGTGGGAGTGATATAAGTTTGTCAACCACATCAAAGGATAACTTCAATCCGATGGGAATAAAAAGAGGCAACAAATAAGGAAAGTGATGGAAATCATCAATTTAGCAACCATATACCCCGATAGCTAAAGAGCTATGATACATATTGAATGCAAATTGACACCCTCCAACGAATTGAAAACAAGGCGGATCGTTCAAGAATGAAGTAAGGGAAACTATTCTAATTACCTATCAATAGAAAATTGATAAAATAACTAGAATAGCACTTTGAATTCCCTTAAGACGCCACAAACTAAAAGTCTGATAAGTCAAAGGAAAAGCAAAGATTTGGTTTGAGCATACAAGCGAGAAAAGCTCGATAAGTTCTAAAGTTCATGCAAGAACTTAAAAACAAAACACTCACCGGTGTTGAAGAATTGTTATACTTCCCAATTGTCTGTCTTACACTGAGAGTCAACCTCATTTATATAGTATGAGGATAGTACAAAGAGAATGAATGCATTAAATAATATTTATATTCCTAATTCATGAATTTTGGTAAACATAGCTGAATGGACTTTTATTCTTCAAGTTGAGGTCTTCAAATTTGTCCTTCTCTCTTTATGATCACGTTGGCCATTTTAGAATCTTCTTGCAATCATAGAATGTTGATTGAATCTTGACTAGCTTGATCTCGGTTCATATCATTCCCCTTTTCTGAAAAGGATTAGTCCTCGAATCATAGCCTCCATCACCTTGTTTGTACTTGATGATGTATGGAAAGATTCAATAAACTCCACCCATTTTGCATGCCTACGACTTAGCTTTAAGATTTCCTTGGTCTCTTCAGGTTACATCTATATGCTGGCCTATTTGGTATGCTTGCACTTGGAATGAAATCAATTTGATGCTCAATTCCTCTAATTGGTGGCAAACCATTGGGAACTTCTTCGGGAAAGATGTCCTCATTTTCCTGCAAAAGATCAATAATAACACTAGGCAAACTTTTGTCAATTTTGTTAGAAGAAATCAAAATGACCTTGTACATAAGTACAAGTAAGGGTTGCCTCATGGTTAAGGCCTCTTTACATCACTCATTTTGGCATAAACACTCATTTTCTTTCACTCAAGCCTTCCTTGTTTTCTCTCCCCTTGTGTTTCCCAATACTCTTATTTTTATCACTCATCTCATCTTTTTCTTTTTTCTCTCTTTCTTGCTCCCTCCCAAAAGTTTTGGTTAATGAAGACTCAAGCTCCTCATATTGTTGTCTTATGCGCATCCCGGTCTTCAAGAATTGTCTTCGAGGCAACGGTCCAAGTGATATTTCTGTCCATCCATGATCAAGGAATAACGGTTCTTGAACCCATCATGTGTTACCCTACGATCATATTGCCATGGTCTCCCCAACAACATGTGACCAGCATACATAGGTACCACATCACACCAAACTTCATCCTTATATCTACCAATTGAAAAATGAACTAACACTTGGCGATTTACCTTTACTACACCACTATCATTCAACCATTGCAACTTGTAAGGTTTCGGATGTTTGATAGTAGGCAATTTCGATTTCTCCACAAGCAAGGTACTTGCCACATTAGTACAACTTCCGCTATCAACAATCACATTGCACAACTTGTTAGCAATCAAACAATGAGTATGAAATGATTTTCACGTTGTTCACCATGTTCATCATTTTTACTTTGCAAACTAAGTGTGCGTTGAATAACCAAAATTTCACCTTTAGCATACTCTACGTCACTAGTATCCTCTGGAATGTCATCATCATCCTCTCTTTCACTTTCGATTCTATATTCCCATCTTTTATAATCATAACTCTCTTATTTGGACATTCACGTGCTATATATCCATGTCCAAGGCACTTAAAACACTTAATACCTCTACTTTGATTAGGTTGATTCTCACCTTTACCCTTGCTATCTAATTCATTTTTGCCTTTAATTCCATCAATTTTAGGCTTAACAATGGGTATATCATCCTTTTTACTCCAATTCGGTTTCCAAGAAGAAGAAAAAACCGAATAAGGTTTTGAATCATACCTTGTGCCTTTTCTTTTGAGTTGTCTCTCAATCTTCATGGCCATATTCACCATATCCTCAATCTCCACATAATGCTGCAATTCCACAAGATCAAGAATGTTCTTGTTTAATCCACTCAGAATCGAGCCATTGTAGCCTCACGGTCTTCCTCCACATTAGCCCTTATCATTGCTATCTCCATCTCCTTGTGATATTCATCAACACTTATGGAACCTTGTGTCAAAGTTTGCAGTCGTTGATGCAAATCCCGATAGTAATGACTTGGGACGAATCTCCTCCTCATTATTTTTTCATCTCCAACCAAGTCTCTACTGGGCCTTTCACCATTTCTACGCTGTCTTTACATAATTGATCCCACCAAATTATAGCATAATCACAAAATTCAACAGTAGCTAATTTTACCTTTTTCTCTTCGGAGTAGTTGTGACATTCAAATATCAGCTCCACTTTTCGTTCCCACTCCAAATAAGTATCTGGATTATTCTTTCCTTGAAAAGAAGGAATTTTCATTTTGATACTGCCTATGTTTCTGTCCACACCATCAAAACATCCTCTCCTAGTTTGTCTCGTAGGATTAACATCTTGACCAATTAGAGTGACTTGGTCATCGTCGAGGTCATCTCCGCCATTATATTCATCGTGGATGAATGTTGGTTGTCTCCTACGCCGTGGTTCACCTTCCAATCTGTTAATTGCATCATCATGCCTTTCTAGATGATCTCTTACATCTCCTATCACTTTGAACATTCGTTCAAATTGTTGTTGCATTGCTTGAAGCAAAATATCATTTGATGAAGAACTCGCTTCTTTATCTTTAGACATGTTTGCAAACCTAAAAGACAAAGTTAGAATAGCCTCACCAACACTCTCTCACGTGTTTTACTCAAGATTTGATTCACTCCACTCGTGTTTTCACACAATGTTTGGCTTTTCTCGATATTGATCTCACCACTCTTGCCTTTTATCTCTCTTGTTTTGTTCTTTGAGTTCTTAGATTAACTAAAAAAAACTTAAACAAACAATTCAGATTGTGGCAATTCAAGGGTATTGAAATTGGACATAAAAACAAATATAATGTAAGCCAATTTAAAGGAGTGTATGATGCACTTCAATCATAAGCAAAGATTTGAATTCAAGTATTTTGGAATGAAAAAAAAATTCCAAACTGAAACAAGAATTCAAAATAATGAAGAAAGAATTCTGCAATTTGCACGAAGTCCCCGAATTCACAATTTTTTTTTAAAATTTCGATCTCTTTCTTTCTTTCCTTTTTTTTACCTTTGATCTTCTCCTCTCTCTCTCTCTTTTTTTCTTTGATCTTTGATTTCCTCTCTTTTTTTTACTTTTGATTTTCTCTCTCTCATTTTTTTTGAACTTTCTGTTTCTCTTTCTTTTTTTGACGATAAAGTGAGGGGAAAAAAATGAAAAACGCTTTTTAGGGCACCATAGGGTGTGGAGACTATAACCTAATCTCACTATTTCCTAATTGTCTTATGCTATATTATTCTGTCTTTAATGCTCATCATGTGGTATGAATTTATCTTAGGTTGTCATAGAGAATAAATATTTAATAGTATTTATTTATTTATGCATAAAAAAATTAAAACGGAAAAATAGTGGATGTTGGTTTATTGATTTTTTTCAAAATATTTCTATATGTAAATGTTTTACAAATTGAAAAATGCAAACCCTATTCATGAATAGGGTTTCCAAAGCTATATTTTTATTATTTTTAAAAATATACCTAGTTGAACCATCATCTCTCCACTCATGGTAAAAGTCATCATCTTTCTATTGTAGTACCTTATATTTATCATTATTATATCTAATATTACCATCGCTATTGCTTCAGATCATCGTAGCTACTCCTATCCGTTCATAGCCATCATCTTTGCCATGAACAGCTCCAGCATTGTTATAATCAATGAACACCACAGTGAGGTTGTTGATATTATATATCATCATCTACATAATAATTGCCATCACCATCTACATAATAATTTTGCTATTGCATCATCGTTGCATATTGCTATCATTGCCATCACCATCTACATAATAATTTTCTTTGAATTCAAAAACATCATGAATGAAGTTACTTTAAGGGTTTAAAAATAATTACTGAATTTGCGGTAGCATAACAAGAACTGCAAGAGCTCTAGCATACAAGTTAAAGATCCAAGGGGAGCAATTACCTTGTCACAAAGCACACATCCACAATGAGTTAGGATGGTGACTTATCCTCATTCATCCTAAACTACTGTCATTGTCATCGACATGTTATAACATTAGACTAGAAATAAAAGTTGGTCCTTGTGTTCTTGAATGTGTGGTTCTGGGGTATGTGATAATCTAACCAACATCTTATTATTACGTCTGAATAGGTTATTTGTCGTCTCTAACTTTTCTTATGATATCTATGCACCTAAATATTCTACATATTGAACTCTATAAATCCTCTCATACCCTTATATGGTTGACTAATATCCACAAACACAGTGCCACGTACCTTTATTTGTCTGAGTATATATCTGTCCATAGAAAAATAGGCGTGCAGAATCTTTTATTGCCTTTCATTCACTTTATCTTTCTTGTTGACTATTTTTTACTTCGATATCATATTCTCACACTCATAATAAAATCAATTATTAATTGAAGGAAATCTGCTTGATTAGATATGCTCAAAATAATAATAATAATAATAATAATAATAATAATAATTATTATTATTATTATTATTATCAAACACTACTAGAAAAAAAAAATTTAAAACATTAAAGAAAACTCTAAATAAATAGTATCGGTTGCGTATTCATGCATGAAGCATATGATTCTACATTAAAGTAATACAAGTTGCAACTCATTGATTTAAATTCTTGATGGACCCGTTCTTAGATATGGGATGACAAAGAGACTGGTAATGCAAACTACAAAATGTTATTATTTTTATTGGCTTACTCTTTTGTGGATGGATTGATTGGTCCGGTTCTTCCGACATTATTCTATCTTGACTAAAGCAATTCTATCCATTAATTTTGATGCCTTTTATCTCTTTTGTTCCTTTAAATATACTAACAATAGAAAATTACTTTAGTTTCCTTCAAAGCAACGGAGGATAACAAAATAAGATAGCATGCCTGCAAGACAAGTGAGATATAAATAACCCAAGCAGGAAGTGGGACATACACAAAGAACACAGTGCGATTATCATAGAAAATATTCATATTTTATGTATTTTTCAAAAGATACTTTCTTTTGTATTTTTTTCTCAAACAATACTTTTAATTTAAAAATATCCAAAATACCCCCTCAAAGGTTTTTACTTCAAATTTTTACTCGTTTCTTTTATCAGTTTTCGACTGTTATGATATTTTTATTGGGATATTTTACATTATTTTTTTAATAGCATTTACAGTATTTTATTATAAAAATAAAAACAGGTGTAACAATTATCAACTGTTACTGCTGTTTTTATTTGGTTCGTTTTATAATTTTTTATTGATGTACTGAAAACACTGTAAACTTTATTGACAAATACTATAAATAACATTATACCATGTTATTTGCTTGATTGTCATTATTCGTATGTCATTACAATATCATATTTTTAAGCTTGTAATTAGTTTGATTGATGTTGGAAGTTTATTTAGATCATTTATAATATTTTTAAGTAGAATTAACAGTATTTTTGTTATAATAGCTAAAATACTATAATAGACCAAAATATTGTAACAGGCGAAAAAGATTTTGAAAGATAGTTTGGGTCTTTTTTAAAATTAAGAATATTATTTGAAAAAAAATAAAATAGGGTTATTGATTGAAAAATATCCAAAATATGAGTATTTTCTAGTAAAATCACCTAACAATATATATAGTGAGATTTAACCTAATTAATTGTATTATAATATAAGCCCAATATTTGAAGCTGTAGGCAAGATTTAATGGATGATGACTCTCGACATACAGGTTTCATGACAGTCGTCTAAAAGCCACATAGTTCACAAAAGACAGTCAAATTTTAAGCATGATTCATTAACCTAAAAGTTCTCTTTTCCAGATTTGGAATATTAACATTCAACAAGAGGTTGCTTTAGAATCATCTGGTATGTTTGTCTGATTCCCAAGGTTCTGAGAACAGTACATGTTGTGTCTCTTTGCATATCTTCTTAGCGAGTCGACGAGATAATAATAGTAAAGTCAAGTTGATAATAATAGACTTCTCTAGTCCAATAAATAAACTCTGTTGTAATTCAACTTTTAATGTAGGATTGAACTACGATTGTATGATGAAGTTTTAAGGAGATGTCCTGGTGGTGCAATAGACTGCCTTTATGTTGATCATTTATGAAATCAAAATATGCATATTCCCGCGTCTGTCTTTGATTATAAATTCATGTTGTTTTTCTTGAAGTCAAATGAGCATCGCTTGTTCACGTCTAGGCCATCCTTCCACTGAAGATGCATCTCTAGAGAAAAAGTAGATGTTAGATTCTCAAACTAAACATACTTTTATATTTATCTTAGTCCTCAGACATGATCACAGCCTTTCTGTTTGGAAGAATTAAATTATTATTATTTAATCTTATGTTGATGTATTTTTGAACTATTCTAATTATTATTATTATTATTATTATTATTATTATTATTATTATTATTTAATCATTTTGATATTTACTAGTTTTGAATTTTCCTCATTTCTACTGGATATACTAATCATAATTAATTTTCAAATCACGGCATGGAGTGACAAGAAAAATAATTGCTCAAACTAACTTATTTATTCTAAATAGTTGATCATTGTAACTATGTGTTTATCGATGAAAGTGTACATGTATACAAAATAAAAAAAAATTAAAAGGTGTTTTGTGAAAAGGTTTATCTATGATATATTCTTTTATGACAAGAAAAGTGTACACGCATGAAATAGCGTGTGACAATAAATATTCAATGGATGTGAAAGAAGCCGTGAAAAAGAAACAAAAACTCTTGGCCTATGAGGAGATCACAAGCGACGCATTTCATGCAATTAAAGCAGAAAAATAATTGGAGATTTGGGTGTTTTTAGACTTCAGCTGCTTGATCTCGTAAGGCTTGGAAGATGATGATGACTTCTCTGTAATTATGGATATCTTCGAAGGATATCTGATATGGGGGACATCTTACAATGCAAGAAGACTAAGATTCTAAAGTGCATCCACCAGACTAAAGACATCTTTGAAGGATATCTACCTTTTTTTCATCTACACCCAACAGATGAAGTAGAACTTTGGATAGTGTGGCCTTTCACTGGTGAGGTGTGAAGTCCCAATTTAGTCAGATGTCGGGACGATATTATGTTGGTTTATAGCGGGCTCCTATCATTAATTTGGACTTTTAATATTTTAACATCACGTCATTATAATTTATCAAGTTAATGGTTCGGTTACCCAATCTAAATAAACTAAAATTACTATATGTAGATGGACCGGAACATAACATTATGACATGCAACTATCATTGAGTTTTGGGCTATGTTGGAATCGTAATCCAATTTAATATTATATTGGATGCATTAAGTTCGGTTTGATGAAGATCCCAAGGAGAAAATTGTTCAGATGAATAGGCTCGAGGCATGGCATGAAGCCAATCATTGGGTTGACTTCACCCATGCTAGCGTTTAGCCACACCTCAAGTTAATCTCACATGCAAGTTATTCCGTCCAATTCCTCATTAAAATTAAGGGTCTACCTAAGAGTTATAATATGTTTATTCACCGTCAAATTTATTTCAATCTCTTACTTTATACTACTTTTTCCTTTTTTTTTTTTTTTTAATATCAATGAATGATTTGATATTAACATCTTTTTTAAAAAGATCAGAAAAGAAATACAGTGATGGTACTGTTTATATATATATATTGATATATATATATATATATATATATATATATATATATATATATATATATTAGATCAACAATACATTGAAGTGATTCATTTCATGTGGCTTCCTTCTGCTTGTGATTTTTTTCCATCTTCAATGATGACGTCACAAAGCATACTCTCCCCGTCTCTTTGCCCATAGAACACTATAAAGAAGGCCTCCAACCATTAGAATTCCACCTTAAAATACTGTTCACAAAGAATTAGATCAGCCAAATGGAACTATTAATCTCAAATACGTAACTAGAAGCAGGTTTGAAAAGGTCACCTTCCTGGATAAACCCTCTCTCCCAAGAACATCGTAGAAAATATGATGGTGGAGTCCAATCAATTAAAAATATTATAAAGTACTGATCGACGTGCCACCTCAGATCTCAGTATTCACACCGTATCAATAGATATGTCATGTCAACATGACATGAAAGAAGAATAAGATACTGAATATTATATAACCGACAACGATTATAAGAGTACAAGACCAACTCCAAATTAGTCACAATCATCTCATAAGACTAACTCCATATAAGGTAACATTTTTAACAAAGCATGACATAAAAAAAAGAACATTCCTTCGTTAAGCTACTGAATATTCTATAACCGACGATGGTTACGAGATAATGTAGTTTTCATTCTGCACTTACCAAACTTATTTAAATATTTGTATTTATTTTGAATCTTTTTCATCCATATAAATTAAAATTGACTAAACCATCGAACCACTCTCGTCGAATTCATCCGATTTTTCATGGGAATCGATTGAAATATGATACAAGTGTTTTCTATCCTTGAATTAAAATAAAACGAGATACGATATATTAAAAATAAATACTGTTTACATCAAGTAAAATTATTCCTCCATGAGTCGAATTATTTTCCTCCTCTAGATGAAAGAAAAAATTTAAATTCAATCAATTTTTAATATGTGGAGGCCATTAGAATATGTGGACTGAAAAAAAGCGTTCTTCCACTACGAGTCAATAAATAATTTCTCTGGAGACTGGCAAGCAGGCCCATGTCCACATGCGGCTTCCACTTTGAGAAGTCTCTCTCAGATGTCATTGTAACAGAGGTAGAAAGAAGCTTGTGCGGGTGTTCCTTCATCAAAAACCCCCTGCCAAATAACTTTGTTTGGCGTCAAAAACACTCCCCATTGCATTTTTTTAAGCTTGCTAAACAAGTGCAACCATAAATATATACTAAGACTATTCATAAAGACAAATTACGTTGGCAGTGATCATCAAGAAGAATCTTTTTTTGTTAGATTATATGTCCTATCATAAGATATCTTATTAATTTTGATTATAATTATCAATCAATAAAAAAATTTAATTATAATAGAATTTTTTAGGAGATGATATTGATGGAAGAGATTCTTCTAATTACTTATGCTAAACCCTCTGTTCTCGTATATAAATATATAATATCTCTTGAGGACTTATGATGTGTTGTGACATGATATTAAGTTATACATCAAGATATTATAATTTTTTTCTCATTTCCTCTTAGTTCCCAATTATATCACTTAAAGTAGTTTTATCAAAGATAAAAAGAGATGAGAAGATAAGTCTAGTTCTCCTTATAGATTGACATTGTTACTTTTTTTTTTTTGGATCATATGACTATTCGTTTGAAGATCAAATTTTTTTCAAATAGCATCAAAAGGTATGCAATCATAATCCTTGTTTTATCGTTACTTGATATTAGTTTCTGATATTAAAGTTTTTTCACATAATAGCATAATTATAATTTTTATGCTTACAATAGTATCAAAATTATGTGTTGAAATCAAATACCTTATATCATAAAAGTATATTAGATATATTTTATATTTAAATCTATTTGTTAGCACTCTTGCTTATGAAAAGATGTTATTTGATTTTGATTATACGATGTTTGAATGATCCATTTATTTTGTCATTCTACTTTTCTATCTTATTCATCTTATTTGATATCTAAATATTTTCCTTTATGCTCCTCACCCACTTGCAATGTGAGTCGAACCATGTTTTGAGAGGTCATTCTCACTGTGGTAGCTTGCTATCAACTAGAGCACTATTAGGGCAATAGAGCCACCATTGGTCGTCGAACTTGTCACAAGCAATAACTATGTAGATAGAAGCATTGCCGCATGCAATGATGATTATTGTCTGCAACAACCCAAGTAGCGAAAGTGCTACGTCAACATTGTTTGTGTGGTGATTGCCACTATGGACAACGACTACCTTAAGTGGCATTATTACTATGTCAGCATCGTTTTACTGCCTACGATAGTAAGATTTGGTCACAAGTGCTGCACATGCAGTAGTGGCATGACAATCTTGGCTGTGGCATAGCTATGAATGACAATCGACAAATAGTGTCAGCGATGAGCTGTGTCGCGCAGCTCATGGTTACATTGTGTTGACGACACGTAGTGACAACTAGTCGATTGCAGACATGCATGCTGTCAATGCGGGCGCTTAGCGGCTACGCGGCAACCATAAGGCTCATTGGTTGACCACGAAGGAGATGCACGACCGATGAGGCTCGCACGATGGTGAATCGTCGCGTGTGGACGTAGTGGAATGCTGGTAAAGGCCAGTCGATGGGTGAGCACAACTACACACCACAACAACTATGGGATTTCTTTGCACTGATGCTGGAGGATAGATGCATGTGCATTGGGACTATGGTGGAGATGTCACCACGGTCACTGATCAACTATATAAGAATGGTCGCTCGCTGCAACAGTCGTGAGCGATGCGTAGATGATGGAGGACCATTGCACCATCGACGAGGACTCGCGCATGTAGGCATAATGAAACACAACAATGGTTGTGAAAGAAGGTTTTAGGTTTTCCCTTTTATTAAACAAAATAACACTTTTACCCTTAAAAAATTAGATAATTTCAATCTAGTTCATTACTTTATTTTTTTTTCTTGTTTTAGCCTTCAGATATCATATAATTTTAATCATTGTCCTTGGTTTATTTTTACTAGTTTTACCCTTTGAAAATTTAGTATTTTCAACTTATGCACTTGGCCACAAAATTATTTTCATACCTTTATGAAATTAATTATGCTCATATCCTTTGTTTATAATTTTACCTTTCTGATTTGGCAATATTATCTCAATAGCCATAATTTGATAATGATAAATTATGTCACAATCTGATTAATATTATTATCAAAATTAAATAAAAATAAATTATAAATATTTTATCTTATCCTATGATATAATTTAATATTGTTAAATTTTTGTTTTAGATATTTATGTGGTTATTAAATATATAAGAAGGAAAGAAAATTATGAAATAATATTTATTTTTTTACATCAAATGCATGATTTATATTTATTATGATTACAATTATCATATGAGTTTTTTTATGTTAATTAATTTTTAATAATTATTAGACTTATTATTTTATTATTATTAAATTATTTTTGACATAAATTAGATTAAAAATTTGATGAATATTATTTGTAACATATATTCTTAAGCTTTATCTAATTATTAATTATTAAAACAACATAGGATAATAGATTTATGTGATATGAATTATAATAAATATTTTATTATTTATTAAATAGTTTAAACTATATTTATATTATTGTATTGGTCTTATAACCATCAAAATAACATAGATCAATAACTTATAAAATTATATTAAAACTTAGTTCTAAATGATATTAAGAAAAATAACATTTATAATGACACATATAACTTGGAGATTTAGATAATCTCAAAAGAGAATCTATTTCAAATAATTATGTGATAAAATAGGATGAAACTATTTTGAATATCATTTAGTTTAGGGTTGTATACCCAAAGTTAGTAATATTATTTCACAAAGATAATATGAGTCATCCATAAATAATTTTGAGTAAATATTAGATATGTCAATATTTCATCCAAAGGTAAAATATGAATAATATCAATAGTTCATCAGATTTTAAAATATTAAAATATTAATATTATTTTATATTTTATAATGATATTTTTTATGCATTCTTATACTTTTGGTGTACCTATAGTTTTTGGATTAATTGATTCTAAATGGCTTAAGGATATAAAATTTACATTTGGTGTATTAGACCTTGATTAGACTAGTTAAAAAGATCACAAGCATAACAACTAAAAGTTATATGGAATAAATAAGTAAATTAAATGATTAAGAAAGATCTAAAATACTCACTTTTATGATAATTATTAATAATATTTAAACTTCATTATAATCTATAAGTATTTGAGATTAATTTAAACATATTGAAAGAACTAACTAAAATTTAATATGATTATTTTTTAGAAATTCAAGATTTTATCCTCAATATGACTAATAAAGTTGTAAACTCGAAAATATTAGACATGAATATAGTTGAGTACTTTCTTGTAAATTTATTTTTAATTCTATTTCTTCTTAGTTTATCTCATTTAGATAAAATTAAAAATAAGTAAAACTTAAATGAGTTAATTAATATATGTGTTTAGGAAGAATTAAATTTAAAGTAAAAATACACATAATACTTTGGATAATACTCAAGAGGTAACTAAAAATAAAAAAAGTTAAAATGTAAATCACCTAAGTTCCTAAATTCTATATAAACTGATAAAAGAAGAATTTTTATAGTAAAATACTACTTTTATAGCAAAAGAAAGTTATATAAACAAGGACTAAAAGGTTTGGTTCGAAAGGGACATATATAAATATGACTTTTATATTTTTCAAATCAAATTTTATAGAAGTTCTTTTATATTACTTAATAGATTGATTTTGATGCTTCAACTTATATTATGAATAATAAAGATTTATTTTAATATGAAAACTAAAAATATATGAAATATTTATCATTATAGGAAGTCATTTTAAAGCAAAAACGATATTGGTAGGTTCTTATTGCCTAAACCTAGAGATGATTTATCTAATAGATATTAAGGATATATATTATGTTTGCATAATTCTAGTAATTTAGTTTCTCTACCTACAATTATCATGATATGATATTCTCTTTTGGTGGTGGTGAACTCATAATAATTCAATAAAAGTTTTCGAATTCTATATGATGATTTGTAGAAAATTAATATGAATCTTGAATTTATAGTAATCCTATAATCAAATATTAGAATAAAATATAATTTTATAAACTCCTAAGATTATATATGCTTACATCTTATTAGCATATTTAGGCGTATATAAATAAAATTAAGAGATAATTAGATAACAAATTAAAAATATCATATCTAAAAGAGGTAATAAATTTTATGATAGATATAATGAGCTTAATCATAATTTTTATTCTTTTATTAAATCTTTAAAAATGAGGTATTTATACTCTAGATTGTTAAAATAAAATAAGAATCTATACTCTTATGAATATGGTTAAAAGTGTTAGGATCAAGTTCGACACTAACAAATGGGGGGGGGTGAATTAGTGCAATGGTAAATACATTCAATTTCAAAAACTTTCGGTTCGTAAGATGAAAACCTTATCGATGAAAATTGATTTCGATTGTGCTTAGAATTAAAGTAAGTACAAGATGGAATAAGTAGGTAAAATACTTGCAAGATAAGTAAACAAGTAAAGTATAAAATACACTAGATTTTTATAGTGGTTCGGTCGTCCGACCTATGTCCACTCTCGATTCCTTCTTCATCGAAACCATCGGCTTTCACTATCGATCTTCCTTCAATGGGCGAAGACCAACCACCCTTATAGCTCTCTTCTCCTTTTAATAGATTCGTGTTAACCTCTTACAAGTCCACTCACCCCTCTCTTAAACTTGACCAAGACTTAGAGCTAGAGGGGAGGATTTCTCACAAGATTACAACAGAATTTTTCTTCTTTCCTTTCTCATTTGGTGTGTATCCTAACCAGGGATGAGAGGGGTATTTATAGGCCTCAAGGTGATTCAAACTTAGAGCCAAATTTTGAATCATCTCAGTTTTCATGGTACTGGAGGTGAAACTGCCAGTATTGGGTGGTACCACCGCCTAGTCTGTCCTGACACTGAGTGGTACCATCGCCTAGTCTGCCCTGACATTGGGCAGTACCACCATCCAGTCTGGCGATACCACCGCTTAACACAGTCTTCGGAGATTATGCCTTGAAGACTGAGCTACTGACGGTTCTATCACTTGTTCTGGCTATGCCATCGCTTGACTCACCTCTTGAGTCACTGTTTAGGCCTTTCACTTAGCCCAACACAGCTTAAACTTGGGCCCAGCTATCCCCTAATTGAGTTGGCCTAATTCTAACTCAATTACACCTTAATCCTACTTCGATCTAAATAATTATTACAAAGCACGATCGAATATTGTCCGGCATGTCATTAGTTCATCCGATGCATGTCCTCTCTTATGGCCTATTGCCCAATCGGCAGTTGACCTCCGTAACTCCGATCTCCTTGATGCAATTTCATTCTTCTTGGCCTGATGCCCGAATCCATGGCCCGAAGCCTTCTACCGATACGTCGATCGATTCTTCAACTTAACGTCCAATCTTCTAATATGTTCTCCTCCAGCCCAACATTAATTTTTCCTATTTCAATTGTCTATTCTTGATCGAATGTAGTCCTGCGTCACTCAAAATACGGTTAGATTACAAACACTATCAATTGGTTTTATCATCAAAATATGAGATTCAACCATCTCCCCCTTTTTGATGATGATAACCAATCGATGACGGAGTTTAGACAAACTCCCCCTATCAATATTGTCATATTGATAAATCCTTTAAATTTAAAAAATCATAAGAATTTTATATATAATCATAATTTCAATACATCAAAGTTTATGCATGATTATCATCATACTTTTTCTCTTTTATCATCAATAAAAAGGAGAAGTAGATCTAACTAGTTTTAAAGATATGCAAGTTTTACAATATATAAGCTAGCAATTTTATTGCTTTACAGTATTCATGATCACCAAATCATCAAGTTTTAAAGATGTGTAATTTTGTACTTCTTGCTTCTTGAGATAGCAACTTTTTGCTTCTCTTTGTGATATTTTATGTTAGCAAATTATGTTTCTTTTTTTTTTAAGAAGTGCAAGTAAGTTTTGTCTAGCAAGCTTAGCAAATTTTGATTCCTTTGTATTGATCGAGCTAGCAATTCTTTCTTTCTCTTGTGATGCGCAAGCTACCAAACTATCTTCTTCTTTGTCTTTGTCAATATATATATATATATATATATATATATATATATTATTTTACATCAATGTTCTAATCATCATAAAAGATATGCAACTAATACAAAAGAATCATGATATAAAAGATATCAATATCAAAGATTATGAGAAATAGTCATGATTCATTTAGAAAGTTCTCTTTTTTAGTAAAAGACAAGAAGAAACATAGGAGAAAAATTCTCAATTTAAGCATAAGACATCTCAAGTCTTCAAGATCACATTTCATTAAAAAAAATTTAAATATATAGTTCTAAAAAATCAAGAGACAAGTCATATTTTATTTGGATAACTCTCTTTTGATAAATGGAAGAATCATAGTATATGATCTTGATTCAAGTTATAATTATCAAGATCATGGTTTCAATAAAATTTCTTTATAGCAAAATGAAACCTTTCAGAACTTGATTCATGCATTATATATATATATATATACCTCAATTCAAAAATTTCAAGTATCAAATATCTAGATATCAAGATCATGATTTGATAAATATTATCTTAAAAGAGTGAATCATACGAGAATCAAGAAAGATATGTAAAATATATCACAATCATAAATACCGATAAGTGATTCATTTGAATATATCATTTCATTGGTAAAAGAATTATATGAGAACTTGATTATTGCATAAGAAATCTTAATTCATTATGATTCATAAAAATTAAGTTATGATTCCGAGAAATCAAAAGAAAAAGTCATGAATCATTTGAAAAAATCTCATTTAAATTCAATTCATTAACTCCAAACTCATCAGTAAAATCACTTTCAAGATTCATAAAATAGCATAAATAGATTCATTAACACATCATCAAAATCTCTTCCATAATTCAAGAGATTCATAAAAGATAATCTACATAGATCTTTTATTCAAATTGAAAAGCTTTAAGGATAAAGAACTTTTTTATAGAAAAACAATGCATTCCTCTTTTAATGATTTATTTCATAAAATCATGCCTTTATCTTTTTATGCTAAATAAAACCATGTATCAACGTTCAAAACTGAAAGACAAATTTCATTAAAAAAACATCAAGACCAATAATATATTATTCCAAAACATAGGATTTTAAATCATCATTACTTCAAATCCTCATGCATGATACCATAATATAAAATCATTAAGCATGATACAAAAACTTTTAATATTTACATTACATCATTATCAAGCATGATTTCATAAGTATGTTCAAATTTTTATACAAAAGCCAGGCATCATGTTTGAAATGGAAAAGTGATATGAAAATCATCTAGATAAATATACATAGAATTAATCTTATTAAGTGCACAAGCATTAGATCAACATTTTATTTCTTTATCATAAAACATGCTATTATCATGATCAATAATTTTTTTATTTTTTAAAATCACTAAAAAGAAAAGCATGATAATATTATTTATTTATTATTATTTTTAACTAATTCAAATCATAGAAAGACACTAAATAACTTCATGGTAGGATAAAATCGGATTTATTGAGTTACTTACCTTATTGTCGAAAGTCGTCAAAGCGCAGTTCGTCACTTCATCACTTGATTCGTCCTTGAGTGTCTTCTTTTTCTTTTGTCATGGACATTTGTTAAGGTGCTCTAGTTTCTAACATTCATAGCAAGTGGTTATGTCTGGATTGAGTTTATTTTTATTCTTTAATTCTTATTTTATAGACTTTTTAAATATCATTGATATGAGTTCAAGGTCATCATCACTTGAGCTTTCGCTCAAGTGGTCTTCTATAGTTTGAAGTGTCAAATCCTTCCTTAAGTTCTTCATATCCCATAAATATCATTTCATAGGTCATTAAAGACCCAATAAGTTCTTTCAATGAAAAATTATTTAAGTCTTTTGCCTCTTGAATAGCGATTATCTTCGAATCCCAACTCTTTAGAAGGGGCTTTAAAATCTTGTTTATAAGTTCAAAATTAGAAAAATATTTATCAAGACTTTTCAAACTATTGACGACATCCGTGAAATGGGTGTACATATCACCAATAGTTTTGCTTGGTGGTATTCAAAAAAGTTCAAAATTATGCATCAGAAGATTTATTTTCGAGTCTTTGACTCTACTAATGCCTTCGTGTGTGATTTGAAGTATATGCGAATTGCCATAAGCCATTTCGCAAATAGAAGTATGATTAAACTCGTTTTTATTCAAGACACTAAACAAGGCATTCATAGCCTTTGCATTTAATGAAAATAATTTTTTAAAAAAATTATTTTATTCATTCATGTGTTTAGAGGATGTTTAAAAATTATTTTCAATGATGTTCCATAAATCCAAATCCAAAGAAAGCAATAAGACTCTTATTCGAGTTTTCTAATAAGTGTAGTTCGTCTCATTGAACATAGGAGGACGAATAATAGAAAAATCCTCTTGAAATTCGAAAAGAGTCATTTCTCTTGGGTTTAATCTTATGACATATTCTCTTCTGGTCCAACATCGATTCTTCCTGCTTCAATTGTCTATTCCTAATCGAAGGTAGTCCAACGTCACTCAAAATGCAGTTAGATCATAAACACTATCAATTGTTTTCATCATCAAAATTCAAGATTCAACAAAAACCATAATAGTTATTTTTTCCCAAATCAATATGAGGAGAAATCTAAAGATAGTTATATATATCTTGAATAAGGTTCCTAATAAGTCAAATTCATCAACTCTTCTAAGTTATGGACTAATAGAAAATATAACTTAAGATATTTACTTATTTATGATTATCCTATAGGGATAAAAAATTTTAAATCACATGAAAATAAATTAGATTAGAGAACTATTTATTCAAAAAATTCAAAGAGATATAGATTTTATTACTCTAATTATCGTACAAGAATAGTTGAATCTCGTACTGCATGATTCCTAGAAAATAATGAATTGAGAGTGAAAATCATAAATTTTTTCTTGATACTAATGAGATATAGGCTGAAAGATATTTTTTATTTTATATTCAAGATTATTATTCCTTGAATCACCAAATGATTTGATAAAGGTAAATAATAAAATAATATTAGTGTACTCCTACATAATATTGATATCGCTACTGATAAACTTTTAGAATAATTAAAATCAATAATTTTGAGAATATCTCAAAGGGAAAAAATGACTTATCATTTTGATAATTATATAGTATATTTATAAAAATTAGATTATAACATAGAAATTAAAATAATCTCTCATTATTTTCATAAGATATGGAAAGCAATGATTTTGAAAGATGGAACGATAAAATAAAAGAAGAATTAAAATCAATAGACTAAAATGATATCAAAGAACTTGTCGATTTGTCTAATAATTATAAAAGAGTCTATTATATATAGGTTGATTAAACATGACTAAAAGAGTAATATTGAATAATATAATGTCGGCTTATGATTAAAAATTTTCTCATAAAGAATACATCGATTATAATAAGATATTTTCTTTAATTCTTTAAATAAACTCATTAAGAATCATCATGATATTAGTGATTCATTATAATTTTAAGTTAGATCAAATGAATGTGAAAATAATTTTTTTGAATAAAAATCTGACAAGAAAATTTATAAGGATTAACTTTCATGATTCATAGAAAAATATATAAGATTTGGTACAAAAATTTTAAAAATTATCTATGACCTTAAAGAAACTTTTAAACAATAGTATATAAAGTTTTATAATATCGTTATTTTTTTAATTTAAGAAAAATACTATTGATCAATGTTTATATTTGAAGGTTAGTAGTGTAAGTTAATTTATGATATTGGTGTTATATTTAAATAATATTTTACTTATAAATGGTGATATGAATGAGGTAGTTTATATTATTAGAATTAAAATATTTAAATATAGACCTCAAGGATTATTAGAACTATCTCAAAAAA
The DNA here is from genome assembly GCA_024322285.1 of Musa beccarii. NCBI lineage: Eukaryota > Viridiplantae > Streptophyta > Magnoliopsida > Zingiberales > Musaceae > Musa > Musa beccarii. The sequence continues at coordinate 37,192,190 of CM044396.1, read as the reverse complement.
GATATATCGACTATGTCTTGAATAAATTTAGTATATAGCTTTATTCAGTAAATGATAAAAGTAAAAAAATTTCAGTCCAAGTGAGTGTTTTTCAAAATAACTTGAAAAAGAATCAAATAAAAGAAAAATATTTTTTATGTATAAATAGTTGAAAGTCTATTATATATTCAAGCCTATACCAGACTAGATATTAATATTATAATTAGAATACTAGATAGATATTAGAGTTATTTAAGATTGAAATACTAAAATAATGCAAAAAAGATAATAAGATGTTTGGAGGGAACGAAAGATTATATGCTCACATATATAAAATTAGATCAATTTGAAATAGTGATTTTTTTATATACTGATTCTATAAACTATCTCGATAATGGGAGGTCCACTTTATATTTTATATTTATATTAGTTAGAGTGGCAATTTATAGGAAAAAAATATAAAATAGTATATTATTATATTATTCATAATAAAAACTAATTTTTTGACATTTGATGCTACTAATTAAGTTTTATGACTCCAAAATTTTATATGAAGACGTGATGTGGTTAGACTTAATTGTTAAGTCACTAAAGATACTTTATGATATAATAATATAATGTTATTATATAAAATACTTGATGACTAGAGAAAATAGTTTAAAAATAATTAATATTAATTAAAAATTTAAGTTCCACTATATTGATTGTCGATTTACTCACTAAGGCCTTATAGCTTAAAGTATTTAAAAATATATATTTTTATGATTGGGTTTGTGAGCAACTTATAAAAAATATAGTGATGTATATTTTAGTAGATATTATAATTAATATTCATATTTAAATAATTAAAATTATTTATTTTTATTATCTTATTCATATTTATGTATGTATATTATGGTTAAATATGTATAAAAAGATTATTTTGATAAAATAAATTATAAGAGTAATTTTGGACTATATTAGGAAAGGTCAATAGTGTTATGATACATAAAAAGAACTATGACATACAATCACTATGACTCGTATTAATAGTCAAACTTAATATAGTATTATTATATTTATTAGATTTATTGATTTATTTTATAAAATTCATATGTATTTGTAAAATATTTTTTTAAAATTTTAAATTTAATTAAATAAAATAATTTTTAAATAATTTTTTATTTTATTTATTTTAATTTTTAAATTTTTTATATCTTACTAATTAATGGACCAAGTGAGAGAATGTTAGATTATGTGGCCCTATCTAATTAGGTAAGGTATATCTAGATTTAATTGGATTCTGATTATAATTATTGATCAAAGTAAAGTTTAATTATAATAGGATTCCTTACGAGATGATCTTGATGGAAAGGACCTTTTTAGTTAATTATCCTAGATTTTTATTTCGTTTATAAATATACAAGACCTTCTCAGGACTCATGACATAATGTGACATGACATTAAGTTATATGTTGAGAGATTATAGATCTTTTCACATCTCTCTTTAATCCCTATTTCAATTTTATTGTTTAAAGTGATCTTGTGACGTATACAAAGAGAGTAGAAAATAAGTTTAGTTATCCTTACAAATCAACATCATTATTATTTTTAGATCGGACAATAATGCATTTACAAATCAGATAAAAATTTTAAATAACATCAAAAGTATTTAATCATAAATTTTGATTTATCATTATTTAATTTTAATTTTTGATATTAAATTTTTTTATATAATAATATAATTATAATTTTTAAACTTACATCTTTGACCCATTTTGACTTCCAAAGAGATGGCACATGACCCTGGTGACTTGTGTTGTGGCCAAGGTGCTGTGGGAGGTTTAAAGGTTTCCATTTGGGATCTCTGAACAAGACAATGGTGATCATACCAGCAAGTGTTATCCCCAGTGCCTTCCCTACTCTTTTGGAGTCTCTTCACCCTCATGGTCTCCATTCTGTAGCATGAAGGTGGACAAATCATACATGATTAACCATTTATACCCATAGAATTGAGCTTTAACTTTAATGGAAGGTTGAAAAAGAAGATTAAGAAATATTGGAGAAGGGATGGTGTTAACCATTTGAGGTTTCGACTCATTTTGTTTCGTTGAAGAAGTTGTCCAGTGTACCCATACGAGACTACCAGACATTTGAATCTCTCCACTAAATATTCTAATATTACTTTTTGTCTTTACAATAGCGTCTAAGATTAGAGGAAGAGTCACAGACCTGAGAAGTAGAGCCGAAAAGAAGGCAAATACTGGGATGGAGTTTGTTGCAGCTGAAGCAAGCTTCTAAGTTCCAAACCCTAGAAAGATTCAAGGCAATGTTACATGGGGAGTCATACTGAAACTTACATAGATCAAGAACATACCCAAGCAACGCAACCAAGAACTAATCCAGAAACCAATAATATATCATAAATGTCAGTGGTTGAGAGTTTCTCCTGAAACCAATAATCAAGATGAAGCCTACAGCTAAGAAAGAACGGAAAGTTCTGAAGAAGTTTAGATCATGATATGTATGTATTATATCTTTCAAAAATAATCGCGGAAGGTACTAGTAAAACAGAAGCAGCACCTTATCGATAGAAGATGAAGACATATATGCTCAAACCCTTGTTAAAACCAGCCTCTGATATCACATAGAACCCAGCATATGCTATTGGTACGAGGGTAGCAGCAACATATGGGTTGTTTGCGGCCATGACTCACGGGCTTGAGGATGAAAGAGTGGGAGTGATACAAGTTTGTCAACCACATCAAAGGATAACTTCAATCTGATGGGAATAAAAAGAGGCAACAAATAAGGAAAGACTTTTGTATATGAACAAATACTAGCAGACCGTAACACATAGCGGAATTAAACGAAAATCACAATCAAATAAAACACCAAGATTTACATGGAAAAATACTTCAACGTGAAGGGTAAAAATCATGGGACAAATCAGAGAAAATCCACTATAGAAATAATGAATGTATAATTCTCGAATCTCTTGCTCAAAACCCAAGCAACAATCACAAGAGAATAATTGTGATACAAGGATCACGTCACTGTACATAATATCCAAAACCTCCTCAAGCAATTATAGTTAAAATTTACTGTAGATCTGATCTAACCTGAGATGAGAAACTGTTTTGATGAATGAGAACAATTTCTGAGTTTTCCTTAACTTCTTCCCTTTCTTTTTCTTTTGTTTTTCTGCCCTTTTCTTCTCTCTTTGAATCCCCTTTACTATTGCAAAGTTTTTACCCTTTGCTGCGATTTTGATCTCTTTTTTTTTCCATAGCCACCATTAGCCCCTATTTAAGTCTAGGGTTTAGGTTAAGTTAGGGTTTAGAAGAGAAAAGTGGGCTATGGGCTGATGAAGCCCATATAGGCTAAATTTGGCTGTCAGCTCAATAACCTCCCCCTTCAACCCATAAGGGAGGCTATTCTTTTTGCTCCTTAATGTAAATCCATGCCGACCAACTGTCGGCACATCTCCTGCCTCTCTTTCAGTAAGGTCTTTGTCAACATATCTGCTCCATTATCATCTGTATGAAATTTCTTAAGTTGCAACTGCTTCTCTTCAAGTACATTTCGAATCTAGTGATATCTGATATCTATATACTTTGAATTGGAATGAAAAATTGAGTTTTTATATAAATGGATGGCACTCTGGTTGTCACAATGCACCACATAGTTTTCCTATTTTAGCCCAAATTCTTGTAAGAATTCTTTCATCCATAACATTTCTTTGTAAACCTCTGTAGCAGCAATATATTCTGCCTCTGTGGTGGAGAGAGCAATACACCTTTGTAATCTGGATTGCGATGACACAACTCCCCCCGTAAAAGTAAATACAAAACCTGATGTGGATTTCCTTGTATCAATATCTCTGGTCATATCTGCATCTGTGTAACCCGTTAGCACAGATGGTCCACCTCCATAGCTTAAACAAACCTTAGAGCTTCCTCTGAGATATCTCAAGATCCACTTCACTACTGCCCAGTGCTCTTTGCCTGGATTTGCAAGAAATCTGCTAGTAACACCCACTGCATATGCAATGTCTGACCTCGTACATACCATTGCATACATTAAACTTCCAACTGCTGAAGCATAAGGAATCTTTTGCATTTTCTCCTTCTCCTCATCACTTGACGAACTCTGTTCTGAGCACAACTTGAAGTGACCTGGAAGAGGAGAACCAACTGATTTTGCATTGCTCATATTGAACATTTCTAATACCTTCTTGATGTATTTCTCCTATGACAATCAAATCTTCTTGTTTTTCTTGTCACGAGAAATCTGTATGCCTAGTATTTGCTTTGCTGGCCCCATGTCCTTCATTGCAAAGGACTCACTCAGTTCCTTCTTCAACTTGTCAATTATACACATATCTTTCCCAAGGATAAGCATATCATCAACATAAGGTAAGAGAATAATAAAATCCTCACCAAACCGTTTGATGTACAGACAATGATCTGAAGTCATCCTTTTCCATCCATTTTCAGTCATAAATGAATCAAACTTTCTGTACCACTGTCTTGGAGCTTGCTTCAATCCATACAAACTCTTTCTTAACTTGTATCTTTCCTCTCTCTCGTTTTTTCTGGGATTCGATTTCTTTTACTTTGATTTTCTCTCTCTCGCTTTTGATAAAATTTTCTTTACCTTTGACTTTGAAACCTTCTGGTTGCTCCATATAAATTTCCTCCTCCAAATCTCCATGAAGGAAAGCTATCTTCACATCTAACTACTCCACCTCTAAGTCCTGGCTAGCAGCAATACCTAATGCAACACGAATAGAAGATATTTTAACAATAGGAGAAAAAATCTCTTCAAAGTCAATACCTTTCTTTTTACCAAAGCCATTCACAACTAATCTGGCTTTGTACTTTGGTTGAGAATATTCTTGAGTCTTCAACCTAAAAACCCACTTGTTCTTCAAGGCCTTCATTCCCTGTGGTAGTTGTATCAAATCATATGTATGATTCTTCTGTAAAGCATCCATCTCTTCCTGCATAGCAACTAGCCACTTCTTTTTCTGCACATTTTCAACTGCTTCCTAGTAACTCTCTGGTTCACCTGCATCAGTAAGCATCACATACTCATCTGCAGAGTATCTTCTGGAAGGTTGATGTTGTCTAAAAGATCTTCTCAACTGAGGTTCTGTGGGAAGCTCCTCCTCAACTTCTTCTTGCTCAACATGTCTTGCAGGTAGATTAATATCTGGTTCTACACTATCTTCCTGCACATCTCCCCCATCACCCTGATATACTAGGAGAATAACTGGGTCATAATCTGCTAATCCATCTGTAGAAGTCTTGGCTGGTGCCTCCTTCTTCAAATCCTCAAGGGTTTGATCCTCAAAGAAGACCACATCTCTGCTTCTAAACACCTTCTGCTTTTCCGGATCACAAAGCCTGTAACCAAATTGATCATGTGAGTAGCCAAGAAAAATATATTCTTTTATCTTACCATCCAACTTGGACCTTTCATTGTCTGGAACATGTGCAAATGCACGACAACCAAACACTCTCAAATGCCTATAGGAGACATCTTTCTTTGACCATACATGCTCTGCAACATCAGCATCTAGGGCTGTATAGGGAGATAAGTTGATCACATCAACTGCAGCCCTTAAAGCCTCATCTCAAAACCTTTTGGGTAGCTTTGCCTGTGAAAGCATACATCTGATCTTTTCCATGATGGTACGGTTCATCCTCTCTGTAATTGCATTATGCTGAGGTGTACTAGGAACTGTCATCTCATGTTGAATGTCATGTGACCTACAAAAATCATTAAACAATCCTGTATACTCACCACTATTGGGAAATCCGCGCAAGGGGGGGCGACATCACATGCGTAGTGGAAGAACAGAAAACAAAAACCCCAGATTTCTCATAAAAAGTTTCTGTCGTTGTGCCAAGATCGGTCAAGGCCAAAACAAATCCTTTGACTTCAAACCTGCACGTGCAAAAGAAGATACCTAGGAGATCGTGATATCCACCTGAATTCCTACTGCAGATCTGTGGGAGAGGATGAAGGAAGTCAAGTGTCCTCCTCTCTAGCGGTATCCACACAGCAGGGATTGTGACGATGCACCTCTCTCTCTCTGGGGAGAGGCGAATAGGAGGTGGCTACCAAAACCCTCATCCTATAGAACTTTGGTTCCCTCCTATTTATAGAGGCCCCCTTGAAAACTCTAATGGATCTTTTGCCCTATTGGGTATTGGATCTCCATCCAATTACCCAAGCCTCTTGGATTAGTGGGTTTCTACCCTTATTAGCAATTATTGGATCTCATCTCAGGATCCAATAATTCAGGGGCTTAATGGATATCCAATAAGATAGGGGGTTCAGCGGATATCTCATATCCGAACCTCTACTCGTCGCAACGCCTACTATATGTGTGTGACCCTCTAGGCCCAATATTGAGCTGACCATGAGTTATACTTGTCAGAACTCCTTCTGACATAGTGAATTATTATCTCTATAATAATTCACCCAACTCATCGACTCACCACTTGGGAACGTATCGTGCCACTACGCCGCGGCCCCCCTGCATATATAGGGTATCCAATCCTTTGGACCTATCTCGTCCCTCGCTTATCATGTATCTATAATATCTCATCCATCTAATATCCCAGAGACTTATACCGGGCATGGTACTATCAGGTCCATACGGTCTCTCCTCGAGTCTTGCTCTTGTCAGATTCTCCCGAAGAACTCTTTCTCTCTCAATCCGAATGACCTTGGCCAAGGATTTATTCGAGCAAGAACACATGAGATATTCCTCTCATGATACCGAGAGCGGATGATCCTCTATTGGCACTCAATAGCCCTCATAAGATTGGCTACCACTCCCAATGACCGGTTGTAGTAGATATGGAACTTTCCAAACCTATAAATCCGGTATCAAAGAGTAGAGTACACATACAGGACATCCTTGATGTCTCAATTCTAAGGACTAGATACACTATTGGGACTACGAAATCGTTGTCTGACGTGAGATATTAATAACCATCCAGCATTCCGTAGGTGGATCAATCAGTGAACTCATTCTCCAATGAGCACTTGTACTGTACTCTTAGTGTCCCCACACGAGTAGCTATGAGACCAACTACCTCTATCATATGAACGGGTATACAGCATACCAGTCTATCTAGTTATCTCGATGTCCTTCTCGAGTAACCTATGACTAGGATAATTTAGGGTCTGTGTTTAATGGTGAATCGATCTCATTATCATGATCTCATCACGATCCGATTCCCATTGCACAGATCCAAGGATATCATAATATATGCATCTAGATAATGTGAGATAATGCCAATAATCATAAGTAAAGAGATTGACGCAATGTATTACAGGTGCAATCACTCATGTAATTGGCTTGTAGGATACCTATAACTTGCAATCTCCCACTTGACCTAAAGCCAATCACCAACATGTCTGATCCCCATCAGACCTCTATGACGCTCAAAGATAATCTGAGTCAATGGCTTTGTCAGTGGATCTGCAATGTTATCTTCGGATGGAACTTTTTTCACTACTACATCTTTTCTGGCCACGATCTCTCTAATAAGTTAGAACCTCCTCAGAACACTTCTGATGAGACCCGGGTTCTCTTATTTGAGTAATCGTCCTGTATTTGTCGTAATATAAAGGAATCAACTTCTCGTTGCTCGGGATGACTCCTAGATCTATGATGAACCTCTTCATCCAGACTCCCTCCTTTGCTGCCTCTGTCGCAGCAATGTATTCCACCTCTATGGTCGAGTCAGCAGTAGTGTCTTGCCTGAAACTCTTCCAGCATACTGCTCCTCCATTCAGGGTGAACATATACCCTGAATTAGACTTGCTATCATCGACATCGGACTGGAAGCTCGAGTCCGAGTAGCCCTCAACCTTGAGGCTACTACCTCCATATACCAGTAAAAGATCCTTAGTCCTTCTTAAGTACTTAAGGATACTTTTTACTATTTTTCAATGCTCCAAGCCTGGATCTGCCAAGCTTGTGATACTCAAAGCATACAATATATCAGGCCTAGTACATAGCCTAGCATATATGATAAATCCTATCGCTGATGCATATGGCATCATATTTATATGCCCTTTCTTTAGGAGTCTTTGGGGACATATTCCTAGAAAGTGATATTCCATGTCTCATTGGTATGAGACCTCTCTTGGAATTTTTCATGCCAAATCTTTTGACAATGGTGTCTATGTACCTGGACTGGGACAAGCCAAGCATCCTCTTGGATCTATCTTTATAGATTCGTATCCCCAAAATGTAGGATGCTTCCCTTAAGTCCTTCATGGAGAAGTGCCTAGATAACCAAGTCTTTAACTGTGGAGAACATTCTTACATCATTCCCAATGATCAAGATGTCATCCATATATAATACCAAAAAGGTGATAGTGCTTCCACTTAATTTCCTGTACATACAAGGTTCATCTTCGTTCTTAACGAAGTCATAAGATCTGATCGCCTCATCAAATCTTATGTTCCAACTTCAAGAAGCTTGCTTCAGTCCATAAATGGACCTAAGCAACCTGCACACCTTATCTGGGTTATCCCTAGACACGAATCCCTCAAGCTATATCATATACACCTCCTCGTCGAGGTTACCATTGAGGAATATGGTTTTGACGTCCATCTGCCAGATCTTATAATCATAGTATGCTGTAATAGCCAATAGAATTCGAATAGATTTTAGCATGACTACATGGTGAGAAAGTTTCGTCATAATCAACACCTTGCCTTTGACGATACCCCTTAGCCACTAGCCTTGCTTTATAGGTCTCTACATGTCCATATACTCTAATCTTCTTTTGAAGATCCACTACAACTAATGGGTAAAATACCCTCGGGTGTATCAACTAGGTTCCAAACCTTGTTAGAGTACATGGAATCCATTTCTGAATTCATGGCTTCTTGCCATTTCCCGGAGTCTATGCTTATAATAGCCTCCTCGTAGGTTTGAGGATCAATATCCTCAACATCCTCTCTTCTGATATGTCCCACATATCTCTCAAGAGGATGGGATACTCTATCAGACCTACGTAAAGTTGGAACTTGTGTGTTAGGTATCTGAATAGATTCTAGCTGTAGAATGGTGCTTGTGCTAGGTTCTCCAACCTAGCTCAACTCTATCATGCTCCCACTGTCTCCACCAAGAATGTGTTCCTTCTCAAGGAACACTGCTTTCTTGGCTACAAAGACCTTTCGGTCCTCAGGGTGATAGAAATAATACCCACAAGTTTCCTTGGGGTATCCCATGAACTTGCACCGTTCTGTCCTAGATTCCAACTTGTCAAGGTTGTGTCTCTTAACATGGGCAGGGCAGCCCCAAATCTCAATAATCTTAAGATCGGGCTTCTTCCCATTCCATATCTCATATGGAGTAGACATCACTGATTTAGTTGGAATTCTGTTCAGAAGGTAAGCTGCGGTCTCTAGGGCTTATCCTCAGAATGAGATGGGTAGGTCGGCGAAACACATCATGGAACGCACCATGTCTAACAGTGGACGATTCCTCCTTTCTGATACACCATTAAGTTGTGGTGTATAAGGAGGTGTCCATTAGAATAAAATCCCATGGTCTTTGAGGAACTAGGTGAACTCTGTACTCAAGTACTCACCTCCTCGATCTAATCGAAGGGTTTTAATACTCTTTCCTGTCTGGTTCTCCACTTCTCATTTCCTCTTAGACTCTCTTACACTCATGATATGTGGAGCTGTATCTGGCATAAATAAACCATTATGTAATGTTCCTTTCATGATGATTTGATCATCTAATATTATTGAACAACCATTATTCTCAAAAACTAATTTATATCTAATAACTGTCAAACATGAAATGGAAATAATGTTTTAGAAGGAACATAATAGCATGCATCTAATGTAATAATAGCTCCACCAGGCAGATATAAGGTGACCTTGCCAATAGCCACTGCAGCAACCTTTGCTTCATTGCCCATCTTAAGGTCCATCTCGCCTTTGTTCAATCTCCTAAGTCCTGCCAGAACCTACAACGAATTGTAGATATGATAAGCACTCCTGGTATCTAATACTCATGTGTTATCATAAGATTCTGACAAATAGAAACTAATCATGAATGTACCTGAAGCTTCTACAAGCTTCTGTTTCACCCTCTCTGCAAGGTACTCTTTGGTGAGCCTCCTCTTCCAAAGGCCCATCTTTGCGTAGTGGAAGCACTGGCCTTTGTCCTTTGTTGGGTCTTTCTTAGCAACTTTTGCCTTACCCATTTTGTCCTTGCCCTTGTCCTTCTTAAGGGTCTTCTCAGCCTTCCTTTTCTTTCTGGTCTCACCAGTGTAGAGAACCAGTTTCTCTTTCTTGATGGTGCTCTCTGCTTCTCTCAACATATTGAGGAGCTTTGGGAGGGTCACCTCAAGTTTGTTCATATTAAAATTCATTATAAACTGAGAAAAGGAATCTGGTAGGGACTGAAGTACAAGATCCACACACAGGTTATCATCTAGGACCATTCCTAGACCTGTGAATTTCTCGATCCACTCAATCATCTTAAGGACATGGTTCTGAATCGGTGTCCCCTCAGTCATCCTAGCACGGAAAAGACTCTTTGATATCTCATATCGCTGAGTTCTTCCCTGTTTCTCAAACAATTTGCAAAGATGCAGGAGTATGGAATTAGCATCCATATTTTCATGTTGTCTCTGTAACTCAGTAGTCATAGAGGCCAACATATAACACCGAGCAAGAGTGGAATCATATAAGTACTTCACATAACGAGCGATCTCATCATCGTTTGCCCCTTCGTCGGGCGTAGGGATCATTAAAACGTGATTTTCTCCGCTGTGAGAATGATTCTCAGATTGCGAAGCCAATCCGTATAATTTGGACCAATGAGGCGGTTGGCATCAAGTATGCCACGTAAAGGATTTGAAAGCGACATTTTTCTGAAATAAAAGATGTAGCAGAAATAAATAACATGCAGACTTTGTAGAAATTTAAATAATTAAGATAAGAACTTTTATCTTAATGAATTCCCACTAATTTTTCGCGAGACACAACACCCTCCGGTATGTGAATCAGAGACCCCCGACGGATCTCTAGTGGGGATCAGGATCCAATCGGCGTCTTAACGTAACCTCGAGGGACTCGACTAATCACGTTAAGCCTGTAAAGGTCGGCAACTCTTGCCAATCACAACTCCTTGTGATTCCCGTCCTGTTCGGCCTCCGAACCATCATGGCCTCGAGGGACTCGACCAACCATGATGTTCGGTTAAGTCATTAACATCGTTACCAGATGAGTCTGATTAGGTGATATACTCTCGAGGGACTCGACCAAGCATACCATGTCCTTAGGTCACCTCTGACATCTCTATGTCATAGATAAGATGGCGAGACGCGATATAGGTGAGTCTCGAGGGACTCGACCAACTCAACCTACACCAAGAATCGGCTCCTAGCTATAACGATGGAAGGCCACGTGGGTCAATCTAATTGCCTCACATTTACCGACTTAATATTATTAATGGAGAGGATTTTTTATTTGGTCTCCTAACATAATGTGTCACACACATACGTATTTAATATATATATCTACATCGCATACAAATATATATACATATCTAGTAGGTGTATAACTAATCACACATCACATGAGCAATCACACCAAATGATCATGGACCATATCCTAATGTGATCAGGCCCGAGCCAGTGGGCCCAATCACTCACATCAAGATCTATGTATACTTCGGCGCATCTCTATGCCCTGTGATCGTCCATCTCGTTTCGTCAGATCTGTCGGCATCTCAACGCATCTCCATGCGTCGGATCGTCCGTCTCGGCCTCATGAGTCACGCTACCGCTACGCCTCGTCTGATAATTACAACATAATTACAAGCACATAGGCCCGATAATAAATGAGAAAAATAGAGGCTCGCAGACCCCAATAATAATAATCACATGTACACACATCACATTACAAGTCCATGGTCATCTGCCCACATCATACATCACATGTATATATTATTTTATAGGACTACTAGATAAAAAATAATAGTTAATTAAATTATTTAATTAACATATTTAATTTTCTGAAATCAGGGACATAAAGAGAAATTTTGAATTCCTAAGGGTATTTCGGTAATTCGGTCAAAAGGGTATTTTGGTAATTCTGTCAAAAGGGACAGAATCTGAAATTTCTAAAATTCTGAAGGGCAAAACCATCTTTTTACAAAACTCTAATACCTTTCCCTTCTGCAGAGTTGCGGCCGCCTCTACCTTGCCAAATGCGGCGGGCCACTACTGGCCAAGCGTCGCCCCCTTTCATGCCAAGCGCAGCCTTCAAGCGCTTATCTGCGGCGGCGCTGCCCCTTGCGGGTGCGCCCACATCTGCGGGCAGATCGCCCGCAGGCGGCGCTGTCCCTTGCGGGCTGGCCCGGCGACGCGCCTTGCGCTACGGGAGGAGGCGGCGTCGTCGTTGCCCGCGGCGCGCGCGCCGCCGCCGACGCGCCTCTGCGCTGCCCATGGCGCAACGCCCACCGGCACCCCTGCGGGCTGGCCCCTGGCGCGCAGCTCGCCGCGACGGCGACCTATGGGCTGGCTCACCAAGCAATGCCTCGCAGTAAGCCTCCGGCAGACAGTACCTACTGCACTCAAAAGAATCACCGGCCAATGGCGCTCAGGCACGAAGGCGGGCAGCAATAGTTTCTGCCCTTTCTCGCTATTCGTGCCAACGAATTTTGGTGTCAAAAGCTGATCTAGAACACAACACACGCAGTTTAAGATCTGATCTTTGTACAAATAACATGGCTCTGATACCACTGTTGGGAAATCCGCACAAGGGGGGGCGACATCACATGCGCAGCGAAAGAACAGAAAACAAAAACCCCAGATTTCCCATATAAAGTTTCTGTCATCGTGCGAAGATCGGTGCGTCAAAAATAAATCCGCGAAAACTGCACGTGCAAAAGAAGATACCTAGGGAGATTGTATATCCCTGAATTCCTGCAGATCTGTGGGAGAGGATGAAGGAAGTCAAGTGTCCTCCTCTCTAGCGGTATCGACACAGCAAGGATTGCGACGATGCACCTCTCTCTCTGGGAGAGGCGAATAGAAGGTGACTACCAAAAAACTTCAGCCTAGAGAACTTTGGTTCCCTCCTATTTATAGAGGCCCCCCTGAAAATCCTAATGGATCTTTTGCTCTATTGGGTATTAGATCTCCATCCAATTACCCAAGCCTCTTGGATTAGTGGGTTTCTACCCAATAATCTCTTATTAGTAATTATTGGATCTCATCTCAGGATCCAATAATTCAGGGGCTTAATGGATATCCAATAAGATAGGGGTTCAACGGATATCTCATATCCGAACCTCTACTCGGTACAACGCCTACCCATATCTGTATGACCCTCTAGGCCCAATATCGAGTGGTTCAGAAGTTATACTTGTCGAACTCCTTCTAACATAGTGAATTATTATCTCTATAATAATTTACCCAACTCATCGATCATGCGACGTGCCGGGCCACTACGCCGCGACCCCATACACAGGGAATCCAATCCTTTGGACCTATCTCGTCTTCTCATTACCATGTATCTATAATTTCTCATCCATCTAATATCTCAGAGACCTTATACCGGGCATGGTACTGTCAGGCCCATACGGTCTCTCCTCGAGTCTTTCTCTTGTCGGATTCTCCCGGAGAACTCTTTCTCTCTCAATCCGAATGACCTTGGCTAAGGATTTGTTCGAGCAAGAACACATAGGATATTTCTCTCATGATACCGAGAGCGGATGATCCTCTATTGATACTCAATAGCCCTCGTAAAGTTGGCTACCACTCCCAATGACCGATTGTAGTAGATATGAAACTTTCCAAACCTATAAGTTCGGTATCAAAGAGTGGAGTACTCATACAGGACATCCTTGGAGTCTTAAGTCTAAGGACCAGATATACTATTGGGACTATGGAATCGCTGTCTGATGTGAGGTATCAATAACCATCCAGCATTCCGTATGCGGATCAATCAGTGAACTCATTCTCCAATGAGCACTTGTACAGTACCCTTAGTGTCCCAACACGAGTAGCTATGAGACCAGCTATCTCCATCATATGAACAGGTATACAGCACACCAGTCTATTCGGTTATCTCGATGTCCTTCTCGAGTAACCTATGACCAGGATAATTTAGGATCTGTGTTTAAAGGTGAATCGGTCTCATTATCGTGATCTCATTACGATCCAATTCCCATTGCACAAATCCAACGATATCACAATATATGCATCTAGATAATGTGAGATAATGCCAATAATCATAAGTAAAGAGATTGACGTAACGTGTTACAGGTGCAATCACTTATGTGATTGGCTTGTAGGGCACCTATAACTAGCAACCACCATTATCTGATCTTATGCATTTTAGTTATCTTTCTGTCTCCCTTTCAACTCTGGCATGAAATTCTTTGAAGACATCAATAACCTAATCCTTGGTCTTCAAAGCATAAGTCCAAACTTTCCTGGAAAAGTCATCTAGAAAAGTAACAAAATAAAGTGCACCATTGATGCCAGGAACATTAGTAGAACCATTAGGAGTTTTTGTCCTTAAAGGACTACATACATCTGTATAAACATGGTCCAAGACATGCATTTTTCTAGACAAAACAGGATTAGTAGAAGAAACTCTATGTTGTTTACCAGCTAAATAATCAAAACAAGGATTCAAACATATACCTCTGAGGTCAAGCAATACCTCTCTCTTGGAAAGAGCTTGCAGTCCTTTCTTGCTCATGTGACCTAATTGCCTATGCCACAACTCCATGCTGAAGTCTTTCTCTGTAGCACTTAGCTGCTCAACACAAGCTTTAGCCTGCAACCTGTACAAAGTATAACATTTCTTTCCATTAGCTATAACAAGAGAATCCTTACTCAGTTTCCATTGCCCTCTGTGAAACCTATTATCATAATCTTCATCATCTAGTCTTCCAACTGAGATTAGATTTAGCCTCAAGTCAACCACATGTCTCACATCCTTAAGCACCAACTTACATCCAAGGTTGATCTTTTTGTGGATGTCATCCATGCCAATGATGTCTGCTGTGCCATGATTGCCCATCTTAACAACACCAAAATTTCCAAGCCTATAGGTAGCAAAGAACTCCCTCCGTGGTATAGCATAATAAGAAGCTCCCATGTCAATTATCCACTCGAGATCTTGACACACACAAGAAAAAATATCATCAGAAGGGGACAAAATCAAATAATCACCAACCTGCACTATAGCTGTGGTATTCTCTTTTGACTCTATAGACTCCACTTTTTTTCCCTTTTTCTTACTCTTCTTAGGTTGCTTACATTGATTCTTATAATGTCCTTTCTTACCACAGTTATAGCAAACAATATCTTTTCTTGATCTTGACTTGCTTTATCTATGCGTGAACTGCTTCTATCTTTAGACTTTAACCTTCCTCTGTTCTCTGAAATAAGTGCCTGTGAATCAATCTGAGATGTCGTTGAGTTCTTTCTTCGCAACTCCTCATTCAATAAACTGTTTGTTACATGACTCGTGGTGACAATACCATCTGGCGCAGAATTATTGAGGGAAACCACCAATGTCTCTCAACTTTTTGGTAATAAACTTGGAAGTAACAATGCCTGCAACTCATCATCAAGAGACATTTTCATAGAAGATAACTGGTTAGTAATACTCCGCATTTCATTCAAATGCTCAGCAATAGAAGCACCCTCTTTATATTTCAGGTTCACAAGTTTTCTGATCAAAAAAGCTTTGTTGTCAGTTGTTTTTCTTTCATAGAGACCTTCCAACTTTTTCCAAAGAGAATATGCAGAATTTTCAGTAGAAACATGATGAAAGACACTATCATCGAGCCACTATCGAATAAACTCAACCGTTTTTCGATCTAATCTCTTCCACTCATCAACTGTCATAATTATGGGTTTTTCACTATCCCCTTGCAAAGGTCCATACAAATCTTTGCAATATAAGAGATTTTCCATTCTTGGTTTCATATCATCCAATTATTTTCATTCAAACTAATCATGTGAGAAACACTACCAGCCTCCATGTTGAAAATACAAAAATTAAATCACCAAAACCTTGGATACCAGTTGATGGGAATAAAAAGAGGCAACAAACAAGGAAAGACTTTTGTATATGAACAAATACTAGCAGGTCAAAACACATAGCGGAATTAAATGAAAATCACAATCAAATAGAACATTAAGATTTACGTAAAAGATCCCTTCAACGTGAAGGGTAAAAATCACGGGGCAAATCAGAGAAAATCCACTATAGTAATAATGAATGTATAATTCTCGAATCTCTTATCCAAAACCCAAGCAATAATTACAAAAGAATAACTGGGATATAAGGATCACATCACTATACATAATATCCAAAACCTCCCCAAGTAATTACAGTAAAAATTCACTGTAGATCTGATCTAACCTGAGATGAGAAACTATTTAGATGAATGGGAACAATTTCTACGTTTTCCTTGACTTCTTCCTTTTCTTTTTTTTTTATTTTTTTTTATCATTTTCTTCTCTCTTTGAATCCTCTTTGCTGCTGTAAAGTTTCTGCCCTTTGCTGTGATTTTGATTTTATTTTATTTTTATAATCATCATTAATCCCTATTTAAGTCTTGGGTTTAGATTAAGTTAGGATTTAGAAGAAAAAAGTGAGTTATGAACTGATAAAACTCATATGAGCTGAATTTGACTGTCAACTCAAGACAATCGAAATTGGAGTCTAGAGGGTAACCGCAACATATGGGTTGTTTGCGGCCATGACTCTTACGCAACTTATATCACTCATGGGTTGTTTGCGGCCATGACTCTTAAGCAACTTATATCACTCCGACTCTTTCATCCTCTCACAAAGAGTGGGAGTGATATAAGTTTGTCAACCACATGAAAGGATAACTTCAATCGAGATTGGAGTCTAGAGGAAGCAGTGTAATATGAATCAGCACTCTAACAGTGAAAAGTAAGCGCACAATGAACTCTCTTTCCGAGTGCACAAAATCCAGAACTTTAGTTTTAGAATCTTCTGATAGGAACTTAAACAGCTTTAGATTTAGGATGCGTAATGATCAGCAAATTACAAGTCTGTTGTTTCATGGGGGAAGAAGCGTGAAGTGTTAGAGAGAGATACAGTATAAGGCTCGTGAGATGAGAGATATGCTCACTTGAAGTTATCACATAGGAATTTAGTGAACGACACTTGGTAGATTGTCCATTATACTGCAGATCCAAATAATTTTGGCCTTGTGGTAGGTTCCAGCTGGCTTCAGCAGAACCACCCACATCACATCACATGCACTGGGCATCATGAAGAAGATATCTAATTATTTCTCTATCCAAATCCTTCTACATCAGCAGATGTAAATAAGCCTCAAAATAAATGTCGATTATGTATAATATTGTTTCCATATTAACTACATCTCAAGCCGTCCGTCCTTCACCGTGGTATGATCCTACGGTCAGTAGTTGAAGGATTTATTTTCTTTTCAAAGAATGATTCCGTTTTTATTTTTTTCAGCGAATAACTTTTTTTTACTTTCTAATTTTGAACATCAAGATGTGAGAGATTTTTGTCTTGTCTTCTTTTTTTTTTTTAGGGTTTTTGTCCTTTTATGAGCTTGGTTTGAATTGGTTCAAGTTTGGCTTGGTCAATTTTGAACGGGGTTTAGAATCGAATCATGTCCAAAATTTTTAATTAAATAAATTTAAAATTTATTTAAAAATAAATTTAACCTTTGATAAGAAAATATTAAAAAATTATAAAATAATAAATTCAAGGTATTTACTTTTTAAATAAATTTTAGCATACTATATAAAGGACCGTTTCCTTGAAAAAAATCTCTTTTCTTTTGGATGTTTTTAAAAGATATCGCCTTTTTCTTTTTCTTTTTTCTTTTTTTTAGCAATGTCCCCCTTATTTGCTTAATTTCGAATGTACCCTTGATTTTTAGCAATGTCGCCTTTTTCCTATTTGCCTTTTTCTCCCTTTCTCTCTCTCTTTTTTTTCTAACCTTAGTCACAATATTTTTCTACTGCATTACAAAGTGTTTTTTTAAAAACAATATAACATAGTAGATTGATTCCTATAACTTAGAAAAAGAAACTCAATTACATAAGCAAAAGAAAATTGAGTTTCTTTTTCTAAGTTTGATTCCTATAAATCATATGTATTTTTAATATTTTTCTATTACATAAGCAAAGTTTATAAGTATTTTTTTAATATGTTTTCAATCAATTTTCTCTATTACATTGTTTTATAATGGAGTTACAGTATTTCTGAAAATATGCCAAAAACACTATAACCATGTTGAAAAACACTGTAAATCTCAAATTATTTTTTAAATGGAGAGCTATTTTTAAAATGGATATTTTAAAATATTCTTATTTGAAGAAAATAAATAATTAAATAATTTGATTTCTATATGAGTTATAGTGTTTTTGATACATTTTCAAAAACACTGTAACTCCATTACAAAACAGGAAAAAACAGACTAAAAAATACTTATGAATCTTGCTTATGTGTCCTTATAAAAGAACAATAGAAAAATACTTATGATATAGTGTTTTGGTATCCTTTTTTTTGCATCAAATTAAATGTTTCGACAATAGCAAGAAGACACTGTGACGCAGTAGAAAAACACTGTAACTGTGGTTTGAAAAGGGAGGGAAAAGTTGATAGGTGGTTGGTTTTCAAATCAAGGGTATATTCAAACTTGGATAAAGAAAAGAGCGTGGTGAGAGAAATCTAGAAAAGGGCGTCTTTCCACAAAAAAAAAAAAAAAACTTTAAAAGAGGAGTTTTTCTTCAAAAAATTGACCACATATAAACATAAAATATTTTAAGATATTAAATTTCTATAAAATAAATTAAAATTTTATAAGGTCCACAGGTTAGATTTTATAAAAAATAAAAATAAGATTAAAAAAATAAAATCAAAGATATACACTGAAAACTCGCCTAAAAATGTAATGATCATTATCTATTGTGTTAAAGACTTGCATATGAACAGTATTTGAAATCTTTAGTTTTTTAAGGACATTTTTTACCGTCTTCTTAGTAGATAAGATTACATATATTTATTTGGTTCTTGAGTCTAATGATCATAGTTGGATTTGTAGTCTTCACCCCCAAAGATTTATGACTTTTAAGAGTATTTATATATTTTTAAAGGATAGACAGATTGATCATGGGAGGGATTGAGATGACTCAAAGGTGATCTAGAATCTTAGTATTCTCTCTAGAGGTAAATCATTTTATGGGAACTCCTATGGGAAAGATTACCTATCGTCTTGTGGCTCTCAAATGTCATTTATTATTATGTCGATCAATACTATATTTATAATTGCAGGGTGGATTCAGTGGAGCATATTCTCTTTTCTTGTAGTTTTGCTAAATCTTATTAGGATTTGCTCCTATCAAAATTGAGTTTTAATTTCTCTTATATGAATGAGTTACCTAACGATAGGAAGGGAAAAACAAGGGTACAATAACTTCTCTTCCATTTATTTGAAGGAACATAAATGATTTCAAGTTCAACATCAATCTCACCTATTTCCATTTAGTGTTTGGTCTTATAATTTCTCAAATACAATAATTGCCAATTCCAACTACCTGAGGACATTTTCCCTTTAGGCCCTCCACCTCTTCAATACAAATATGATCCTAACTCTTTAACAGCTCTAAGTATAGAACATGCTCCTAACTTGGTCTCCAAAGTAGGTAGGGGCAGCTACTCTGCTAATGGGGATGGCATCAGTGTTGCTGTTCTAAATTGTACCCACTAGCCTTCAACTTCTGATCATGCCAAGTGCATTCACAACTTCAACTTCTAATCAGGAACTGGGTTTTGCTTTGGGGATGGGAATGACACTGTTGTCATTGAAGGAAGCAATACACATCAAGCCGAGTGCTGAGCTATTTGGGGTGCTCTTTTTAAAGCCTTTGCCATTGCAACATCATTGTCAAGTTTGGTTCTTTGGAAGTTGTGATGACTTGCAATAGACCTAAGCCTTCCCTTGGCATCTATATCTGTAAAGACATTCTTATGTTGGCAGATTCTACGGATGTTCTACTTTTTTGAATATGTTAACATGATCGATAATTTTGTAGCTCACACCCTTGCCAGTCAGGTAAGGCTTTTTTTTTTCGTTTTTTTTTTTTGTGTGTGTTACTTTTTAGCATCAAAGGGGAATTCTATAATTTTGAGAACCGGCAATGTCCCAATTACTTAATTAAATACTGATTTTTTTTAAATAAAATTAACCATCATCCTAACATCAATATATATCCTCAAAGTCATCTCTATATCATATCATATTGTTATATGCATCCAACTGTCTTGAAAATAGAAACGACCTCATAGGAAGAATGTAATCCGAAGATAATAGAAACGACCTCATACGAAGAATATAATTCGAAGATAATAGAATGAATGGGTCAATTATTTGATGATAAGTAAGTATCACTTTATCAACTTCTTATTATCCTTCTCCCTCGGATAATTAGCGTTCAGAAGTTACTTATCATTCCATCGAGCTCATACCATTAGATTTGAAAGCTTACTTTCATTCCCCAAAAAATTTCTCGTCTAATCTTATTAGATATTTTATCCTTCTTAATTTTATCGAAATATACTTATTCTTAAACTCAATTGTGCTATTCTGGATTAGTTCTGATCTCAATTTCAAAATTAGAATCTAATTTTTAAGTAATTTTTTAATTATAAATAATTAATTAAGAACCAGAACCCAACTAAGCTGCTTCCAATTCGAATCACTAATTTTTATTATTTTTAATTAAAAAAATTTAGATCATAAAAAATTAAAAAAAATATTTTTAAGATTTGAAAAATGGATATATAATGAGTGTAATGAAAAAAAAAGATTGATATAAAAAAATAAAATATAAAATTTTTAATAATTTTCAGTGTTGAATGTTTGGATCATTCCTTTAATTGATATATCAAGTAGTTGTTATCGTTATAAACGATCACTCGATTCCATTTCTTTATCTTCATCTGGTCATTGATATATATTTGAGTTTTAATTGATTTAAGGGTCATACTCGAATGAGTTTCATTTAGGTTGAGTTCGCCAATGTTGAAGTTTTGCTCCACTACTTTTGTTGATACCATTGTTACTAGTATTTGCCTTACAATCATCATTAAAATTGAAAAGGTGATTGTATATTATGTCCACCATTCAAGAATTAAAAAATTTATAATATAGTATTATTATCAAATTCAAAAGAAGTTGTTAGATAAATTTCAATTTCCAAGTTCAAGCTTGATAATCCCTATGATTTTTTTATCATTATAACAATAATTTCTCTCTCTTACAAATTCTACTACTCTTGATAACTTTCCGTAGACGAAGAAGTTTAGAAGCTAGTTTATTGACTACTATAGTTTGTACTATAATGGTCATATAAGTTAATAATTATTTTTTTATTTCTCTAATTTTATAACCAATATCAACTTCTATTTTTAAACTTTCTCATAAATGCTTAAATAATCACTTAAACTATCTATTCTAGTATAAATAAACACAAGCAACAAGATAAATCAGTGGAATATCAAAAATAATAATTTGTCCATTTTGATTTCATTATCATGAGAATCATATTTAAATCCTAATCATATTGATGTTCTTCTAAAGCATCAACTATAAATAATAATAAACACCAGATAGAATATAGGTACCATCATAAAAAATTTTAAAATTTTTAATTTTTTTCTACAAACATTCTAATGTTGTGGATATAAATTAACACGATGAGCTCGGTGCTCCTCTTCGTGATGTGGGCCCTCGTGGCGGCGATCCCCTGCCAAGATCGTGGTCCTCAGATAAACTTTTCCATCCCGCGGAGCTTCCTCTGGGCAGCCCCAATCATGTCGCTCCACGAGAGGATCTTGGAGGAGTCCAAGAAAAAGGACAGGAAGCACTCCGCTGGGCTGTTGAAGGAGGTTGAGCAGATTGACAAGTGCGTCCACCACTTGAGGGACCTGATCGATGCCGTCCAGTTCCCGATGACAGAGGAGGAGGAGGCGGAGGTGAGGCAGGGAGTGCAGGAGCTGGCCCAAGTCTGCGAGGGTTTGAAGGAGGGTCTTGATCCGGTGGAGCGACAGGTGAGGGAAGTCTTCCTTAGAATTGTAAGAAGCCGTAGGGAAGGGCTCGATGGTTTGTTGAACGGGGTTGAATGAGATCATCAGACCGAGATCTCATCATCTACAATGGTGCAACATTGGTGCTGCATAGTGATCAACGCTGTCAAAGTTTGATTTTTCTGATCTGCATGTGGTCAGGTCAAGTGAAGAAAAGAATCAAATAGAAGGAATGGCTCCTTCCGCAAAAATTTCAGCAGGTAAGAGCTCTTGTACTTACCAAAAAAACATCCTGTAAAAAGGAAGCATATTAGTTTAAATTCTAAGATTCCAAATGATGGTGCCACATTATGTTATAGTGTTCTTTGGTGTACAATTTTTTGGGCTATTCAGATGTACGCACAAGTTATTAAGCATTCCTGGACATGGTCAGTGGCCGTGCCTGAACTTTTTAACTTTATTGTACTGTGTGGAAGGTTGTTTGTTTTGTGGAACTCGCATGGCACATTCTTTGTTGATGGAGAGAGAAAAAATTGCTTGGCAGTCGATTTGTTCATGTGCAGACAGTCTTGAAACAAGAGATGTGGTTATTTTTTCATAATCTATGTACAATCTTCTTCCATTGGAAGTTATATTTGCATAATGTTTTTAAACATGTAGCGCTACCGCCACCAAGCCTTGCAATTTGTTGTGCTTCTTGTATTATGTAATGAACATCTCATTTGCATAAATGACAGAGAAATGCTAGATGCAGTTTTTGTCAAGACTTTGACTTCGTTTTGCAAGGACTCTGTCTTGTGGTTGAACACATCCCAAGTGCTACTTTTTTAGATTTCAGTATGCTTCACGATGTAGGACTCACAATGTCTTATATGTGTAGCTGTCTTACAAAAAAACACTATGGCCAAAAATCAAGGGAAATGAACCCTAATATGTAACTTTTGGTTTGATTTAATGGATCTTCAGTGCAAACGAACCCTATTTGATTTAATAGGGGAAGTCAGTTTGCTAGTGATGAGACATGGTTAAAAACAGGTTTAAGATCTGGAAGCCGGCACACAAGATTCTTGTTCATGCACACGATCAGATCACACGGAGATTTGGACCATAATTTATGCGTTGGTCGACGTCAGATCGGATTGGACTCTGGAGCTTCTTTGATCAGCCTTGGAGTTACCCGAGTCGGTGGCTGCTGCGGCTCCGTCCATTTGTGATCTCCTTGTCAACGAGAGGCAACCTTCTTGGTCGTCAAGAAACCGCAGCCGCTGACCAAATTCGACCGCCACCGCAAAACTCTTGTCACTCCGAGAAGCAGGCTGCTACCAGATGGTTGAGTGGAACTTCCAAGAAACGTCGCTTCGGTGCCCAGTAGCGGCCTTTATAACCAGATCATGGTATCCAGAGCTGCAACACACTCTCCCATGGAGAAGGAGCAGCAGCACGAGGTGGCCATCGTGGGCGCGGGGATCGCAGGGCTCGCGACGGCGGTGGGGCTGAAGAGGGTGGGGCTGAAGAGCCTCGTGCTGGAGAAGTCCCCCGAGCTCCGCTCCACGGGAGCCGCGTTAACGCTGTTCCCCAACGCCTGGCGCGCCCTCGAAGCCCTCGGCGTTGCCCACAAGCTCACCCCCTTGTACCACGCCATCGAAAGGTTCGCCTCGTCTTCGTCTTCTTCTCCGTTCTTTATGCGCTTCTTCTGTTTGTTATAATGCCCAGTCCATGTATGATGATTCTTGTTGCTTCTTCCAGATCGCGCGTCACAGACCTCTCAAGCGGAACAACAAGAGAGGTGCCCTTTAGCCGGACGAACAGGTACTGATCGCTGACAGAGCCATGTAGCTTGAAGCAGATCATCTCATGCATGGCTTGCTCCAAAATCTAGTCCTTTTTTATGCATGTTAACTTGGTATATTTCTCCATGTTTCTGTGAAGATCGTCTTAAAACCTCGATGAATCACATGTTGATCTCCATAAATGAACAGAAATTTATTCCAACATGCAAAACTGAGGGTTTTCCTTTTTCCTTTATTTGTAGAAGATCATTAGGATGCAGAAGATGCAATTGGTTACATGTTCTTTGTTGAACACACAGGGGTGACACAGGAATTAGATCAGTGCACAGAAAGGCCCTGTTAGAGGCGCTTGCCGAGGAACTGGAACCGGGCACCATAAGGTTCTCCTCGAAGATAACCTCCATTGATCAAGAAGGATCATCTCTACTCACAGCCCTGCATTTAGATGACGGGTCTGTCATCAAAGCCAAGGTATGCAATCCATCCTACAGAGAAGAGAACCAGTGATTTGTGAACCAGGTTCCATGACGCTGTGTTGGCAACGCACAGGTAGTGATAGGCTGCGATGGTGTTCACTCGGTGGTGGCGCGGTGGCTGGGGCTGGCGGAGGCTATTGATTCAGGCCGGTCGGCCATCCGAGGCCTCGCCGTGTTTCCTGAAGGCCATGAGCACATCACTAACGAAGCCCTGCAGTACCTTGGCGATGGCAAGAGGGCTGGGTTGGTTCCTCTCAACAGTAAAGAGCTTTACTTCTTCATCACTCATACGTCCACCGCTGCAGGCAAGCCTCTGTCACCTCCATCGTCTTTCACAGTAATCTACGAAGAGCTTGATTCACTAACGTGAGCTTGATTCTACCTTGCAGAGAAAGATATGGCCGCAGAAGCCGAGCTGACCCTGATTGAGGTAACAGAGAACCTAGCCAAGGACTTCCCTTCGGAGGTTCAGACGGCAGTGCGCCACTTGGACCTGGCCACCGTCAGCTGGGCTCCGCTGCTGTTCCGGGCCCCGTGGAACCTCCTCCTGGGGCGGATCCACAGGGGGTGCGTGGCGGTCTCGGGCGACGCCATGCATCCGATGACCCCCGAGATCGGCCAGGGTGGTTGCGCCGCGCTCGAGGACGCCGTGGTCCTCGCCCGCAGCCTTGCCCGGGCTCGGTCGCCGGACCAGCTCGCGGCGGGCGTCGAGGGCTACACGAGGGAGCGGCGGTGGCGCTCGGCGGGCGTGGTCGCCGCTGCCTACCTGTCCGGATGGGTGCAGCAGGGAGGCAACGCTGGGGTTTGGCGATGGGCGGTGAAGTGGTTCCGGCGCAGGATCTATTACAGGTTCATTCATCCCAGGATCATGGAGGCCATCCGGGGATACGATTGCGGGGATCTGCCGCCGGCGGAGTAGCCAAGCATCATGGGTTGAGCTGTTGCTCCTAAAGGCCCCTACAAGCATTGATATTGTAACCGAGCGTCGAATTTAGAACATTTCTGTTGTATCCGAGCATGGAATTTGTCACTCTTATATTGCTATTATTGACATGATAAATATATTTATTATAATTTTGACAACCACTACAATATGATTAATATTTAATTTTTTTTCTTTATATTATTTATTTAATTATTAATTATGAAATTTTTTTTGCAAATGATAAGTGAGGAAGATGGGGTTCTAATTCGATCTTCGGACCTCCTATATTTTTAAACTTGACCAGTTCCACTATCATTTTAATGAGTTATAGTTTTAATTAGAATGTCGTATCATTTATTAAATTTAAATATAAAAATAAATACCCAAAATTAGGATTATTAGAGAACTAGCAAGATGAAATTTATGTAAGCTTAGTTATTATTAAATAATAATAAAGAATTGGTGATTTGTCTAAATCAAATTTAGATATTTGATTAAAATATTATAATACATTTTGGTTGTTAGATGTACGAGAGATTTCGAGCCGGGTATAGTATTTGATAGGGAATGGAAGAGTTTGGTAGGATTTCTGCAAAATTACAATGTGACATGAGAAAAGTCATGATTTTTTTTCTTGAGCCTAATTTTTTTTTTAATTTCAACACATACATAATGTGATATACTTTTTATGGATTCACAATAGAGACCAGATAATAAAAATAAATTTTAAATATTTATAAATAATATTATTTTTTATAAAAAACAAATCAAATCCTATTGGTTAGAACTAAAAATTGTATGAAACTTAAGCGTCTCGTGACAGCACCAACAAGCGAAAGCTAGTGCTCCCTGTATCAATGCCCGTAATAGGATCAGATAATTACTTTCGAAAATATGAATAATATATAATCAGAAAAAGCTAAGTAAAAATGTCCTATCAAAACATATATACAAATAATATAAACAGATATAAAATAAAAAAATTAAGCCAATCACAAATCATACCTTCACAATACTTAGAAAACTAGTTTTGGATAGCATAAATCAGATTTCATATCAAATGTCAAACACATCTTATAATACATGACTGGTTTCTAATGGAGCTTAGTCTTTTAACAAGAGCTAAAGATACTTTATTCTTCGAGATAGAATCTTTCCCAATAGCAAGATGAAGTAAATGAATATCATATTTCGAACAATTGATGGAGTGATGGTTTTCACTCGTTAAAATAGAGATACGTTACTCCCAATAATATATAGAGGAATTATATAGTTGTCATGTATAACAAGCTACTAATTTCCAAACGAAATCATCCTTTAATATACCTCTTTTGTAATTGATAAGGATTATTTAAGTGCTTTGATTATGCCAATCTCATATCTCATGTCAATCTAAAGATCGAAACATTCATCAAACTAGAAGTCACTAAAATAATATCAAATCAAGAATCATATCCTAATTAATTCTTAATTAACTTAAATCCTAGTTGAATCGATAAAGTTGACTCAAACTAAACTCAGTTCAATCAAAATCTAATTGAATCAATCTATAATCCTCTAGACTAGTTTAAAATCATTAGGATAATTTGAATTTGGTTAAATCCAATTCATGTCAAACAAGCTTGAATGGATATAAATTAATATAGAATCATCTTAAACCAATCAAAAATGGCCAAACTGATTGTTCATATTCAATTTAAGGGTGACTCAAACTCATAAAAAAGGTAAAAAAAAAAAAAATAGAGCTATTGGTCAACCTAGGCCTGAATCCATATCACTATTAGTTGGAATTAGATCCACGGGCTTCGCGTAGTGCTAGGTTGATTCTACCTCACATTTATGACACATGCACTAGGGAGAGGACGGGCCAATAGCCTCGGCGACCGCCTGTGAGTCGAGCCCGGACTGCAAGCAATGGGCCACCTCCTCGGCACGTGCATCAAGCTACAGACAGTGGACCAAGAGATACGTGAGCTGGGCTGTAATGATGGGCCACAGAAGGTAAGCCGATTCGGGCCGCACAGGTGGGTTGGACTGTGCCTTAACCCGTAGGTTCCAAATCACGTCGGGCCGAGCCAAAAGTCAGGTAGTATGCAAGATGGGTTGGCTAGGTCCAACCGAGTCTGGCCGATTTGGGCCCCTTTTGATCCTTATTTTCTAGCTTTTTTTTTTTTTAAATTCATGTTCACATAGAGTTCTAAAATTCCATAGTAAATCTAATAACTGATCAGAAATTTCAGAATAAAGGGATCGGCGTTTCATACAATAATAAAAATGCAAACACAATTGATAAAATCCTAAACTGTTTTACATGAATAAAAAATATTAATAAATTATTGACTTCAAATTAGAAATTCCTAGTAGATTTAAAACAAGTTCTATTTGATAGCAATTAATGTGGGAGAGTCAGAGCACCTATCTCTCCGAGGACGTCTCACACCTCTCCACTAGGATAAGGATCCCTTTTTGTTGTGAGGAACATGAAGGCGCTACCCATCCCTATATTAGGAGAGAGGAGGGGAGAGAGTGTGGCTCTAATAAAAAAAATATTTTAAAATTAATTTTTAATTAATCTAATTTTATTTAATTCCTAACTTAGAAGAGTTTGTTTAAATTAAAACTTCTTTTTAGGTCAAGTTCTTATTAAATCTAGTTAAAAAAGGGAATAAAATACTTTCCTAGAGATGAAATATTCCTAATTTCCCGTTTAATTTCATAATTATTCTGAATTTAGGGTTCTAGTGGATGACACAAATATTTAAGTTATAAAGACGATGGTGCAAATGATTTGAAAGATTGAAAGTAGTAGTTTCGAAGAGAGCACGTCAAGTGACATTCCTGAAACTTTCATATTAGTTTTCAATAAACAAACAAAGCAGCTGTTCAATTCATACAATTGCTACATGAAATGATCTGATCGTACATTACTACGCAATGTGAGTCGGACTATCGGGCATTACGGTAAGCATGGTTATACACTATACATGAAATCATCATGACTTTTAATATCGTGAGATTTCTACTGATGTATTGAAGTGATAAGACATTCGAATTGGTATTGCGTTCATGATAACATGTCTTATCAGAGTTTAGATTTAGATATTAGTTTTGGATTCAAATAGGATCAAATTTATAAATACCAATATTTTAGAAAATTTGTAGACCGTCGCCTTTCCCATGTCATTGTTTTAGTTTTTGAAGTAATTCCGATGTTATTGTTGAAAAGGATGAATAAAACATTAGTCACCTATATTTAATATTTCTTAACAAAGACTTGTTGACTCAAATATTTCCATTCCCTTGAGAATGATTTTCTTTAATTCCAATGATAATTTTTCATTCAAATTGATTTTGATAATGTAAATGCTTCTCATGTGCTTTATATAAAGAAATCTTATTTTTATAATGGGTATATTATTGAAAAATATTTTTACTATTCATTTTTTAATCGGATGAAGCCCACTAATTCATTTTTACCTAGGAGCATTGCTTTTTTATAAATGATAAAAAAAGTTCATAAACAAAATTCAATCAAATCAATAACTTCTAAATCATTTGAAATTGAATCGATTTTGAATTGATTTAATTAAACATTCTTTGTCTCCGTCTCCTTCCTACATTGCATTCTCTTCCTCCTTTATCATTTTCTTATCTGACTCATCTCACTCCTTTTTCTCCACTTCTTCCTCCTCATCTTTTTCTCTATTTCATATCATTCTTCCTCCTCTACCCCCTTCTCTTCCTCCTCTTTATCTTTCACCTTTGCCTCTTTCTCTTGTTGCCTCCTCTTCCACCTCATCTCATTTCTCCTCTACCACTACAACCACCCCCTCCTCCTCATCTTTTGTGTTTTTCTCTCTCCTCTTCCCTCATTGTCTCCTCCTCCTCCTCCATCTTCCCTCTTTCTTCCTTCTCAAAGAAATCAATTTTACATAGAGCGACGTATTTTTGTTTCGAATGGATATAGAAAATACTATATTGATTAATGTTCATTGTGTGTAATTCAAAGAGAAAATTGATTGTGGTAATGAGATAAGTTTTGCTCATTAGATATGGGATGTATTGTAATATACTATTTGACATTTGGAAATTATAATTAGTATTATATGAATATTTTGTTTCACTTATATTTGATGTGTATATGTTTTCTATGATGTAAATGCATATTAGTACCATTGTTGTGAATGCATATTAGTACATCATCATTGTTGTGAATGTTGTTATGTTTACTTTTATTAATGTTGTATATATTTATTATGATATGATTGAGTGTTGTGAATACATATTATTCATACCATATATTGTTGTTTTGAAAGTTGAATGATATATGTTCCTATAATGTGTATTAATTAATATGTATGCATGTTTGTATCATTAGTTATATATATATTATTATTGTAAGTTATTGTTATGATCTTAGTAATGATATATTTGAGGTTATGATGTTTATTAAGATGTATGTATATTTGTATATTGCTGTTATAAAATTTGAATAATATGTGTTTGCTGTGTTGCTACTGGGTTGTGTAATATGGATGTTTACTATGCATTTGTAATATGGATGTATTTGTTGTGTCGCTAAGATGATTAGTAGGTTTTTTTAAATTTTTTTTAAGATTTTAGGCTAAGTAATTATGAAAATTAAAAAAGGATATGTACTATCATCGAGTGTAATTTTATTAAAAAATAAGTATAACTTAATTAATTTTTATGAATTCTATCAAAACTTTCACAAAAGTACTAAGACATTATTGTAAGATGATTATTATTTTTAAAATTTTTTAAGTATTTTAGGATGATAAAATACCAAAATTAGAAAATTCTTAGTAAGATATTGTGATAGAGTATAGCTTGGTTTAAAAATGAGTATAACTCAATCAACTTCTACAAAACATATCCAAACTATAAAAAAAATTAGGACATAATTATCAGATAATGATTATCATTTTTTATTTTTGAAGATTTTGGGTTGGTAGAGATCGAGTTTAACGTAGTCAACTTCCATGAAATATATTAAAACTTTTACAAAATTACTAAGATATGATTATAAAGTGATTAGTATGTATTTTTTATTTTTATAAAAATTTTATGATAATAAAATATCAAAATTAAAATTTTTTTGATAAGATGTTGTGATCAAGGATTACTTAGTTCAAAAATGAATATAACTCGATGAAATTTTATTAAACCTATACAAATTTTTATATAAGCACTAGGACATAATTATAAAATAATTAGTATTATTTTTTATTATTTAAAAATACTAGGATGATAAAATATCAAAATTGAGAAATTTTTGGAAACATGCTTTGATCGAATATAACTCAGCTCAAAAAGGAATGTTGATGTTGGACAACCCTAAAGGGATGCTTAATATGAAGAGTGAGATGGTTTGAGTAGGTAATAAATACAAAAATTAGCTAAAATAAAGAGAGAGAGAGAGAGAGAGAGAGAGAGGAGGTGAGAGAAAATTGATTTATAAAAATATTAATTTAAGTAATAAAGAACAAAGCAAAGGTTCAATCGCATACCAAGATTATCAAGGAGGACCGCTTTCACACTCTTCTGGTTGACTTCAGATGTTGAGAGATTAGTTTATCAGTCTTCGTTGCAAGATGATTGATGATGCCGGAGGAGACCAATTTAGAGGATAATCTTAGACTCACTTCAAGTCCTACAACTTGATTGGGGGGAAGTTATGGCCTCACACCACTCATACAATTTGTAGAAAAATAAAACTAATACCCATTCCAAGACTAATGATCCAATTTTAATGCTTGGCCTCTTTATATAAACTATAAATATAAGAGAAAAAGGAAGTAACAAGTAAGAAAGAAAATAAAATTCACATAAAGATGGTTCAGTATATTGTCTCTAATCATCTTTGGAGAAGCTAGTATTCTAGAATATTCTTATAAAATAATCTTCCTTCTTTCTACAATAACAAATAAGACAAAAATAAAAATCATATAAAGATGATTCAGTATATTGTATCTAGTCATCTTCAAAGAAGATAATATTTTAGAATATTCTTATAAAATAATGTTCCTTATTTATGCATGATATTCTTTCTTTCATGCAAGATATTGATTCTTGCAATATTCTCCCTCATTTATTTTCTTCTTCTAATTTATTTTAATCTAGAAAATTAGATACTAATTGTGTAGGGTGTTGTCATGTGACAACACTAGGATGTCAATTGAACCTGAACTCGAGTTCATCATCAATCCAAAGTGATTTAATTCAACCCTTTTTCTTTGTATGTCTTTGAAAGATAGCTTGATCTTCTTGATATTGAATCCTGGATTCTGATAATGAAATCAATTGATAAGTTTATAGATTAATATGCTTTTGTGATAAATGATGCAGAAAATACATCGATTAAGGACTCGAACCATTAAGGACAAATTATCAAATCAAACGTTGTGCCAAGAAAAGTATCATATTGAAAATTGGACATCATACCAAAGAATTGATCGATGTGCTGAAGAATAGATTTTATGCTATAAATTTAGACATCATGCCAGAAGGATTGGATATTGCGTCAAAAGATTAGATATCATGTGAAAGTCGACATGCCGATAGATCGGGCAATATACCGAAGGAAATAATACTATGTTAGAGATTCGTATGAAGTATCAAAAGATCAAGTGATATACTAGAATGACATACAATATGTTTAGCATCATAATTGTGTCGGATATATGGTTGGATTATTAAAGTCTTGATCGTGGCTTTTCTAGGTCAAATCGAGTTGGTGTTGAGCAGTGGCATTGAGTAGGCCTAGGCGGTAGCACTACTAGGCCAAAGTAGTGGTATCACCTAAGTCAGTCGACAGGTAATATTTAAGTCTATCAACACTACCGATAGTGGTATCACCTAGATAAGCAATGGTATCGCCTAGGGTGGTAGTGGTACCACTCAGAATTTAAATTTTATGATAGTGGTACTGTCCGAAAGTTCAAAATTGTAGCCTCAAAATTTGTAGTTTCAGTATTACCCATATCCCAAAATTTTCGATGATTTAAATTTTTTGGCTCTATTTTGAAACCTTTTAAGGCCTATAACCTCATTGACGCTTCATTGATGGAGCATCAAATTATGAGCTTGTGAAGGTTGTAACTCTTTTTTTGAGCATTGTTTGAGTCTCTTCCTCCTTCATGAGTTTTGAGATGATTTGAAGTTATAGGAGGTAAGGTCTCTTGTAAAAGAATGAGTGTGGAGGTTTTCTATTAAGCTTGTTAAAAGAAAAATAGTTGTAACAAAGCTAGCTGATCTTTGCCTATTGGAAAGAAAATTGATAGTGAAAGTTGGTGGCCTTGAGAAGAGGAATCAGGAGTAGACATAGGTTGGGAAGACCAAACCACTATAAATCAGTTTGCATTCCTTTTCTTTCTTTTGATTTGTTATTGCTTACTTATTTACTTTACTTGCAACCTTTACTCACATATTTTGTTAATTGAATTTATGATATGGATGTATTGGTCAAACTTTAAAATTAGATAAAATTTTCTATAACACTAATTTCCTCTCCCCACAAAACAAACGCCCCCTCTCCCCCCGTGCCATTATGATACTAATAATTAGCATTAGAGCTTGGTTCTCTTAGTTGGATTAATACCTAAGAGAGAGATCTAATAGCTTTTTTAGGCAACTACGAGAGTTACTCCATCACTCATCCTCTTATATTTAATGGGATAAACTATACCTATTGAAAAATATGAATGCAAATTTTCTTACTTTCTATGGATTTTGACTTATGGAATATTGTCAAGTTTGGATTCTGAAATCTTTTAAACTGATTGATGAATGGAATGATTTTGAAAAGAAAATATTTTTTTAAATGCTAAAGTTATAAATGTTTGGTTTTGTGCTTTAGACAAAAATGAGTTCAATCGAGTTTCTACTTATGATACTATATATGATATTTGACATATACTCAATGTTACTCACAAAGGCACAAATAGAGTAAAAGAATCTAAAATTAATTTTTTGGTTCATAGTTATGAGTTATTTAAAATAAAACTAAGTGAATCTATTGGTGACATTGACCCCGTAACTTCGATCTTCTTGGTGTAATATCTACTCTTTTTGGCTCGATATTCAAACTCATCATCCGAAGCCTTTTGTCGATATATTGATCGATCCTCTAGCTCGATGTTCAATCTTCTAATATGTTCTACTCCGACCTAATATCCGATTTCTCTTACTTTAATCAATTTACCTCTCCTTGATCAAAGCTAGTCTTGTGTCACTCAAAACGCAGATTAGATCATAAATTCTATCAATTGGTTTCATCATCAAAATTTGAGATTCAATAATCTTCCTCTTTTTGATGATGACAACCAATTGATGACAGAGTTTAAACTAAACTCCTCCTATCAATATGCCATATTGATAGAAACAAAAAAGAAACTTTGAATTATGAAAATCATGAATCAGAGCAACATATCATTACATTCATCATGTATAATCAAAATTTCAATATATCATTCTATGCATGATCACCATCATAACTTCTCCCCCTTTATCATCAACAAAAAGGAGAAGTGCAACTAGTAAGTTTTACATCATTTTAGAATATACAAGCTAACAAGTTTTAGAGATGTGAAAGTAAAGCAAAATTTTTGCTCCTTTTGAGATAGCAACTTTACTTCTCTTTAAGATATTCAAGCTAGCAACTTTTGTTTCTTCTCTTTTGAGAAGTGTAAGTAAGTTTTGCCTTTCTTGAGATGTGTAAGTTTAGCAATTTTTGCTTCTTCTTAAAGTGTGCAAGCTAGCAATTCTGGTGATGTTCAAGATAGCAACTTCTTTCTTCTCTTTTAAGAAGTGCAAGCTAGCGATTTTTTTATATTTTTTACTAATTTAAAAATAACTCATGAAATACATCAAGTAATTTTATAATAAAATAAAGAGATTTTGGTTGAGTCACTTACCTTATTGTCAAAAGTCGTCAAAATATAGTTCACCACTTTATCTTTGGATGCACTTGATTCGTCCTTAAGTGCTTTCTTATTCTTTGATAGCTTCTTCTTTTTAAGTTCATTTTTATTCTTAGTTTCTTGTCTTATGAATTTTTTAAATTTTATAGTGAGAAGTTTAAGGTCATCATCATCATCACTTGAGTTATCACTCAAGTGGTTTTCTTTTGTCCTAAATGTTAAATCCTTCATGTTCTTTAGAACATGGTTCTCATTTTCATCTTTTGTCATACATATCATCTTATAGGTCATTAATGATCCGATAAGTTCTTCGAGAGGATAACAATTCAAGTCCTTTGTTTCTCGAATAGCAATCCCAACTCTTTGGAAGGGATCTTAGAATCTTGTTTACACGTTCAAAATTAGAAAAACATTTACTAAGACTTTTTAAACTATTGATAATATCCGTAAACTGGGGTGTACATGTCTCTAATGATTTTACTTAGTTTCATTCGAAATAATTTAAAATCATATATCAAAAGATTAATTTTTGAATTTTTTACTCTACTCTTGCCTTCGTGTATGAATTCAAGTATGCGTCAAATGTCATGCATAGTTTCATAAATAGAAATACGATTAAACTTATTTTTATCCAAAATATAAAATAAAGCATTCATCGCTTTAGCATTTAATAAAAAAGTCTTATTCTCTAAATTATTTCATAAGTTCATTAGTTTAGAAGACTTTTAAAAACTATTTTTGATAATATTGTATAAATTCAAATCTAAAGAAAGTAAGAAAACTCATTCGAGTTTTCTAATACGTGTAGTCCATCCCATTGAACATATGAGAACGAACGATAGAAAGACTCTCTTGAAAGCCCAAAAAAACTATTTCTCTTTGGGTGTTAAACCAAATGAGAAAAATGCATGGCTTTGATACTAACTATTAGGATCAAGGTGGCACTAAGAGGGAGGGTAAACTAGTACTTACGATAAAATCATCAATAATATAAAAACTTTTATTTTAATGAAAGTCGTATCGGAGAGATGTTTAACTTGAAAGCATTCGTAAGAAAGTAACGATCGAGTAGAGCAGTTTCCAGTGAAAGTGAATAGCAAAGAAATATATGCAAACCAAATTTATAGTAGTTTAGTCATCTTGACCTATGTCCACTCCCAATTCCTCTTCACTCGAGGCCACTAGCATCCACTAATGATCTTTCTTTAATGGGCAAATATCAACTACCCTCTTACAGTCCTTTCTCCTTTTCATAGGTTTAGGAGACAACCTTTACAACCCCCACTCACCCCTCTCTTCAACTTAACCAAAACTTAGAGCTAAAGGGGAGGAATTTTCACATAATTACAATAGTGTTTTCCCTCTTTTTATTCTCAGTTCTTGTGTATTCTAAGCAGGGATGAGAAGGGTATTTATATGCCCCAAATATATTTAAACTTGGAGCTAAAATCAGTCTTATTCCAGATCTTCCGGATACTAGCGGTACCATCACCCAGTACCGTCCAGTCTGACGATACCATCGTTTGACAGAGTCTTAGAGATTGTGTCTCAAAGACTAAGCCATCGGCCATTCCACCACTTGTTCTAGCGATGCCTTGACCCACCTTTTGAGTCACTTATGGGGTCTTTCTCTTAGCCTATTACAGTCCTAACTTAGGCACAATGGGCCTGTAATTGAGCTAGTCTAATTACATTAAAACTAACTTAATTAGCCCCCTAAACTATTTCGATTTAGACAAATTATTATAAGTATAAATCTTATGTTGTCTGACATGTTATTGGTTCATCAGCACTTCATCCTCTCTTGTAGCCTATTGCCCAATTGTCATGTTGGCCCTATAACTCCGATCTCCTTAGTGTAATGTCTGCTCTTCTTGGCCCAATGCTCGAACTCATTATCCGAAACCTTCTATTGATACGTCGACCGATCCTCCAACTCGACATTAATTCTTCTAACATGTTCTACTTCGACCCAATGTTCAATTCCTCCTACTTTAATCAATTTGCCTATTCTTGATCGAAGCTAGTCTTGCGTCACTCAAAATATAAATTAGATCATAAACTCTATCAATTGGTTTCATCATCAAAATTTAGGATTCAACAATATATTATTTAGTGTTGGACTCTATGTAAAATTCTAGTCTAATCCTAAATAATCTCATTATAAAGCAGTTAAAAGAATCTTTAGATATATAAAAGGAACTCATAATTTGATTTAATTACTTATATTAATGCTGACTTTACAAGATATAGAATAGATAGAAAAAGTACCTTTAAAACTTATCAGTTTTTAGGTCATGCACTTATTTATTGGTCTTTTAAGAAGCAAAACTATATCACATTATCTACAACCGAAGCTGAATATGTTGTAGTTGGTGCATGTTATGCGTAGGTAATTTAGATAAAAAATACTTTAGAAAATTATGAACTTTATCTAAAAAATATTCCTATAAAGTGTGACAACACTAGTGCAATTTGTTATCAAAAAATTTTATACAATATTTATAAACCAAGCATATTGACATTAGACATAATTTTATTAGGTATCATATAAGCTGTTGAGAAATCCTTCAGGGGAGCGACATCACATGTGTAGCAGAAGAACAAAAAAATAAAATCCCAGATTTTTCATAGAAAGTTTCTGTCGTCGTGCGAAGATCGGTGCGTCAAAAACAAATCCGTAAAACTGCACGTGTAAAAGAAGATACCTAGGGAGATCGTATATCCCTGAATTCTTACAGATCTGTGAGAGAGGATGAAGGAGGTCAAGCGTCCTCCTCTCTAACGGTATCCACATAGCAGGGATTGTGACGATGCACCTCTCTCTCTGGGGAGAGGAGAATAGGAGGTGGCTACCAAAAGAAACCCTCAGCCTATAGAGCTTTGGTTTCCTCCTATTTATAGCGGCCCCTTGAAAACCCTAATGGATCTTTTTGCCCTATTGGGTATTGGATCTCCATCCAATCACCAAAGCCGCTTGAATTAGTGGGTTTCTACCTAATAATCTCTTATTAGTAATTATTGGATCTCATCTCAGGATCCAATAATTCAGAGGCTTAATGGATATCCAATTAGATAGGGGTTCAGCGAATATCTCATATCCGAACCTCTACTCGTCGCAATACCTACCATATGTGTGTGACTCTCTAGGCCCAATATCGAGCTGGCCGTGAGTTATACTTGTCAGAACTCCTTCTGACTTAGTGAATTATTATTTCTATAACAATTCACCCAACTCATCGACTGCTGACGTACTAGGCCACTATGCCGCGGCCCCTAGACGATACAGGGGAATCCAATCCTTTGGACCTATTTGTCCTTAGTTACCATGTATCTATAATCTCTCATCCATCTAATATCCCAAAGATCCTATACCGTGCATAATGCTGTCAGGCCCATACGGTCTCCCCTCGAGTCTTGCTCTTGTCGGATTCTCCCGGAAAACTCTTTCTCTCTCAATCCGAATAACCTTGGCCAAGGATTTGTTCGAGCAAGAATATATGGGATATTTCTCTCATGATACCGAGAGCGGATGATCCTCTATTGACACTCAATAGCCCTCGTAAGGTTAGCTACCACTCCTAATGACTGGCTGTACTAGATCTGGAACTTTTTAAACCTATAAGTCCGGTATCAAAGAGTGGAGTACTTGTTGAATCTCGGGTTTTGATGATGAAACTAATTGAGTGTGATTTGTGGTCTAACTGCGTTTTGAGTTATGCAGGTCTACTATCGAGCAGGATTGACTACGATAGGGATGAAGACGTAAGCGAAACAAAGGGTCAAGACAAGTGTGATGAATCGTTGGGAGTTCGAGTGTTCAACGGAAGTCCGAAGATTTGTTGGGAGCGCTTAGAACCAACCGAGAACGAGTAGGAGCTTGCCAAGGGTTTTCGGAAGTTCGCCGAGGTTCGCTCGGAAGTTCGCGAGCTTGCCAAGAAAGATCGGAACTTGCCGAAGAAGCTCTGGGAACTCGCCAAGATCATCGTGGAAGTCCGAGAGCTTGCTGTGAGTCCGCGGAATGGTTTCCGGGTTCGCCGGAAGACCATCGGAAGTTGACCGGAAGCTCGCCTAAGAAGTTGTCATGTGGACTTTGTAATAGCTTAGGAAACGCTTTAAAATTCGTGAGTTAGCACGTATTTTGGGTTAGGATTAGATAACCCAAAGTGGGGCCCATTGGGCCTTGATTAGGATGAGTTTGGGCCAAAATTTTGGCCCAAACTCAATCACGCAGACATGCGATACGCTACGTGTATGCATCTTTGGCGGTTGCACGCCGCATAAGATGCATGTCTTGTGTGCATGCATGCACGTTGCATGCATGCGGGCGAGCATCGCCCGTGCAGAACCAAAGCAGACCAAAGCAGAACAAGAATCGGTCAGCGTAGCATCCGCCAAAGCCAGTGGTCAAGCGGTAGTTCCCAAAGAAGAAGAGCTTAGGTCAAGCGTAGCACCGCCAAAGAGCGGTGGTCCGGGCGGTAGCTCGCCAAAGAAGAATGGCGAAGCGGTAGCACCGCCAGCCGGTGGCAAGCGGAGTTCCCAGCAAGAGATTAGCTGGTCGTCGACGGTAGCACCGCCAAAGAATGGTCAAGCGTAGCTCGCCAAAGAAGAATGGTCGGGCGGTAGCACCGCCAGCGAAGACCAGAGTAGCGCCGCAGCGCATAGCGGCCGGCACCATCGGCATGGGTCATCAGAGTCACGGCCATCGAGCAAAGTGCATGCACCGCCTGCCTCGCTCGGCGGTAGTACCGCCGGCTCTCGACAGTAGAACCAGCAAGCAGAGCACCGCTCGGTCGGGCGGTAGTACCGCTGGTGAAAGCCAGCGTAGCACCGCTCGTCGGGCGGCGAGAACCGCTGGGTGTGTCGATCTGCCAAGACTTGATCAAGATCGGGGGTCAAAGGATTCAAATTTTTGGCTCCATGTTTGGGCTCCAAATTTGAATCACTTTGAGGCTTATAAATACCCCTTCCTTTTAGCTGAAAGAAACCCTTTTTTGAGCAAGAAAAAGTTTGAGTCTTGAGCTTTTGAAGAGTTTGAAAAGTGTTGTTTTTCTTTGCTAAGTGTTCACCTTCTTCTTCTTCTTGAGAGATCTTGTACAAGTGTGAACATCTTGTAAAGGGTTGTAAAAGGGGTGTTTGATCCTTCCTTCAAAGGACTTGCTAGTGGAAGAGCGGAGCCTCATCGCAAAGGCTTCAAGAGTGGATGTAGGTCATTTGACCGAACCACTATACATCATTGTGTCCTTAAATGTGTGAGTGTTTATATTTCTGAATTATTTCATTTCTTGGCTGCAAGTTCATAGTTAGTTCCTTTTCACAAGCAATTATTTTCAAGTTCTCTTTCGTCGAATCGAAATCTTCCTACGAACTTGTGTTTCTTTGCGAAATCGATTTCAAGAATACGAGTTTAATCCGCTGCACTAATTCACCCCCTCTTAGTGCCTTTTGATCCTAACAATTGGTATCGAGCCACGTTCTTTCTCTTTCGGATTTACACCGTGAGAAATGGCTCTAAATGGTTTTCAAGAGGGCTTTTCGTTTTTCGTCCACCGCTCTTTAACGGATCGACTACACTTATTGGAAAACTCGAATGAGAGTTTTCATGCTTTCAATGGATTTGGATTTGTGGAACATCATTGAAAATGGCTTTCAACTTCCTCTAAACCGACGAACGAATGGTCGGACTTAGAGAGAAAATCTTTTCTTTGAATGCAAAGGCTATGAATGCCTTATTTTGTGCTTTGAACAAAAATGAGTTCAATCGAATTTCTTCTTGCGAAACGGCTTTTGATATATGGCAAATACTTGAAATCACGCATGAGGGAACTAGTAGAGTTAAAGACTCAAAGTAAACCTCTTGTTGCATGATTTTGAGCTCTTCCAAATGACACTAAGCGAATCTATCGACGACATGTACACCCGCTTCACGGATGTCGTCAATAGCTTGAAAAGTCTTGGTAAAAGTTTTTCGGTTTTGAACTCACTAACAAGATCTTAAGATCCCTTTCAAAATGGTGGGATCCTAAAATAACGGCGATTCAAGAATCAAAGGATCTAAATAATTACTCTATTGATGAACTCATTGGGTCCTTAAAGACCTATGAAATGGAACATGATGAATATGATAAACATGATGAGCACATGAACAACCTTCTAAAGAACAAGAAGGTTTTGAACTCCGAACTATGAAATGCCACTTGAGTAATGACTCAAGTGATGAGGACAATGAGGACATTGAATACATAACAATGAATGTTAACAAGTTCATTAAACAAAAATTAAAAACACAAATGAACTTGAACGGAGAAAGAGGCCAAAGAAGAAGAAGAAGGCTTGGAAAGAAGAATCAAGGAAAGAAGAAGCAAACTACGCTTTCATGGGCTTCGACAATGAGGTAAGTAACTTAACTTCCTTGAATTATTTTGAAATTACATGATGATTTCCATGAATGCTTATCTTAGTTAGTAGGAATTTTTTTAATGTTTTTCTTGTGTTTTTAGAAATTTTTTTAAAAAAATCGAAATTATACTATGCTTTTCTTTATAGTATTTTTGAAAAATAAAAATATGATTGATGATTGTATGATTTGTGATAATGTTTAGACACCTAATAGAATCAACCCATGCATGAGTATCTTGATAGTTTACATTGTCTTTAAACATGATGCTTGATGATTTTATATCATGCATGAGTTGTTGAAGTGATGTTGATTTAAAAACTTCTATCTTGGATTAATGGGTCTTGACCCTTTTATGATGAAATTTTTAGATGATACATGTCTTCATGAAATCAATTATAAAGACCTAACTCATAAATTTTCTAAATAAAAGAAATGTGATTTTAATGTTGCCTTGTATTACATTTGGACTTGATGATTTTTATGACGAAAATTATTTTTCAGATTTATAAAATGATGCATGATTTTACCAAAAATTTGAGCATCGATCATCTTGTTATAACTAATGTAAGAAAGAATTAAAATGATTTTGATGATATTTTCGTTTTTGAATATGATGCATGACATTTTCATATGAAAAATTTGAACATTCTTATGAAAGATCAAATCACATAAATTGAAACTCATAAAGATGAGAAAATATACTATTATGATGTTTGATGCATATGATCTTGATGGATTTAATGACAAACTTATGTTTTGAATTTCTACAATGATGGGTTCCATATAAATGTTTGAACATATATTATGAAATCATCATTGAAATGAAAATACTAAAAGTTTGTGATCATGCTTAATGACTTTGTGATATCATATCTTGATGACAAACTCATGTTTTGGTCTTAAATTTGATACTCATTTTAGAAACATGAGCACACTTGTATGAAACAAACAACTTAAAAAGAACATATTTTTCCTATCTTATCGAGATTAATGATTTCATGATATTTTGTGAATCTCAAATTGATTTTGATGATTCGATTATGAGTTACAAGTTAATAATTTGATTTGAATGAGCTTAAACTACATTGTGATCTTGATAACTTGAGTCTTTCAAGATCTCTCACTTCATACCATGATT
This sequence comes from Musa beccarii, assembly GCA_024322285.1. Taxonomy (NCBI): domain Eukaryota; kingdom Viridiplantae; phylum Streptophyta; class Magnoliopsida; order Zingiberales; family Musaceae; genus Musa; species Musa beccarii. Next base: position 37,150,429 of record CM044396.1, on the reverse strand, counting down.
CTCCCATGTTGTTGAAGAAAAATCCAAATGAATCATAAGTTATTTTCTCTTGACTTATTGATACTCAACTTGAGAAAATGTGTTTTGAATGTTGAAACATTACATGTGTAATTTGAACATTTCTCTTATGTTTCAATACACATGACTTGATGATTGAAATATAAATGCAAATGTTTGATATATCACTTGTCATGGTTTGAATATCAATGTACAAGAAATGTTGCTCTTCTTGATATCTTTTATGAATTTGAATAAGACTTGTTAAAGATTCTTGATTCATCTCTTAATCTCTTGGAATCATAACTTGACTTGTGTGAATCAAGATGCATGAAACAAATTGTTCTCTTTGCAATTTGCTATCCAATGAATCATGATTGATATTATTGCTATTTTACCTCCTATGATTCACGTTGTAAAATTTTATAAATCATGATGCAATAAAATTATTTATGCAACAATCAAGTGCTCATGTGATTCTTTACTAATGAAAATACTTTAGTGGAATTATGATCTTGACAACTATGACTTGAAACTCTTTATAAATCAAGATCTTTTACCATTCTCTTTTCATTTTATCAAAAGAAAATTCTTTAAATGAAATGTAACTTGTCTTATGATTTCTCGAATTCAATCCTTGAATTTTTATGAATTTGTGATCTTGATATCTTGATTCTTATGAAATGTGATCTTGATGAAAAATCTTATACTTGAATCAAGTTACTCTTTATGCTATATCTTTTAAATGAATCATGAGTCTTATTATCATATATTTCATAATATAGAAATGACAAAAATTCTTTGGCTTGTATGTCTTATGTGGCAATTGAAAAATAGATAATTGAAAAGAAATTTGCCTTATGATGAATCAATGAATCATGACTTGATCTATGAGAATGATATGTTTTTATGCATCATGATTCAAGATAGTATACCCTTTATCATGAATTGATATTTGCCATGTAAGCCTTATACGATTGAAAATTTGATGAAAAAGAATTGTGCTTAATATTTGAATCATTGATTTATTCTTTATCATGGCTTAAAAATGAATGAAAAGAAAATATGTTAGCACTTGTAATCATGATTTGATCCTTAATATCGATATGCTTTCATATATCATGATTCTTGGTTGTATGACATTTATCTTGAATTAAAAATTGATAAATATGAATCTAGATCTTGCTAAAATGAAAAGTTATGAATCATGGATGATATCTTTTGGTTTTGATTCTTGTTGAATTTACATATTGATATCCTTCATGACATGATTTCTCATGTTTCAATATCATCTCGTATGCATCATGTGATGATTGATATATTGATTGATGCAAAATTATTTGATTGAGATAATATTCATCCCTTCTCTTTGACAAAAACAAAGGGGGAGAAGATTTATTGCTTGCTTGTGCTTCAAAAGAGAAAATTTTGCTAGCTTGAACATTGAGAAGCAAAGAGTTGCTATCTCAAGAGAGGCAAAAATCTTGCTCAATTTCACTTCTTCAAAATTGCTTGCATTTTTGTTACAAATTATTGTTGAATCTTATGCAAGATTATTTGAAGTATTTTATCCTCCCTTTCTTTTGATGCTAACAAAGGGGGAGAAAGTTTTTAGCTCGAACATTGCAAAAATTTGCCATCTTGATTCCTACTTTGCAACTTCATGAGAAGCTAAGAATTGTTATATCAAATGATGCAAATATTGCTATCGTGAGAAACAAGGTGCAAACTTGCACATCTCAAGAAGCAAGTGAAAATTACCATCATTGCCCATCTTTGAAACTTCCTATGATTGAATGTATGTTGTATTGCAAAATGTTGTATGATATTGTAAAAATCTGCATATCTTACAAAGTGCAAGCTAGTTTGTTGTAAAAATCTGCATATCTTTTAAACTAGCTATAATAATACTTCTCCTTTTTGTTGATGACATAGGGGGAGAAGTAGATTGATGACTTCATGCATTGATTGAATATTTTATATTTGCATGATGGTTTGTTCTTATTTCACTACATGAATGATACATGTTACTTGGATTTGGGATAATCCAAGGGTTCTATCAATTGCATATTGATAGGGGGAGTTTGTGTTAAACTCCGGGAGTTATGGTTAACTCAGTCGGTCATCAATTAGTTGTCATCATCAAAAGGGGAGATTGTTGAATCTCGGTTTTGATGATGAAACTAATTGAGTGTGATTTGTGGTCTAACTCTGCGTTTTGAGTTATGCAGGTCTACTATCGAAAGCGGATTGACTACGATAGGGATGAAGACGTAAAGCGAAACAAAGGGCCGAAGACAAGTGTGATGAATCGTTGGGAGTTCGAGTGTTCAACGGAAGTCCAAGATTCGTTGGGAGCGCTGCGAACCAACCGAGAACGAGTAGGAGCTTGCCGAAGGGTTTTCGGAAGTTCGCCGGGAGGTTCGTCGGAAGTTCGCGGAGCTTGCCAAGAAAGATCGGAGCTTGCCAAAGAAGCTCGGGGGAACTCGCCAAGATCATCGTGAAGTCCGAGAGCTTGCTGTGAGTCCGCGGAATGGTTTCCGAAGGTTCGTCGGAAGACCATCGGAAGTTGACCGGAAGCTCGCCGGAAGAAGTTGTCATGTGGACTTTGTAATAGCTTAGGAAACGTCTTTAAAATTCGTAGTTAGCACGTATTTTGGGTTAGGATTAGATAACCCAAAGTGGGGGCCCATTGGGCCTTGATTAGATGAGTTTGGGCCAAAATTTTGGCCCAAACTCAATCGGTACGTGTATGCATGCTGGCGGTTGCACCGCCAAAGAAGATGCATCTTCTTGTGTGCATGCATGCACGTTGCATGCATCTTTGGCGGTTGCACCGCCAAAGAAGATGCATGCTTTGGGCGGTTGCATGCGCAATGCATGCATGTCGCCGCGTTGCATGCATGCATTGCATGCATGCCGGCGTAGCGCCAGCCAGAACCAGCGAGAACCAAAGAATCGGTCAAGCGAGCGCCAAGCCAATGGGTCGGCGGTAGCATCGCCAAAGACCGGTCGGGCGTAGCCACTAAGCTGGTCGGGCGGTAGCACCGCCAAGAAACCGCGTCAGGTCGGTAGTAAATGACCAACTCCGCCAGCTGGTCGGGCGTTAGTGAAGAGCGGTAACCCCAAGACACGGTCGGGCGTATATGCGCCAGCAAGAAACTGGTCAGCGTAGTTCACCACAAGCGCATTAGGGTCGACGGTAGCACGCCAGCCAATGCCGGTCAGCGGTAGCTCGCCAAAGAAGAATGGTCAAGCGAGCACCGCCAAAGAAGACCGATGAGCGTGCATGCTACAAGAGATGCTCGGCTCATCGTAGTCGCCATCGTAGTGAAGCGGTAGCATCGCCGCCGGGCGGTAGTCACCGCTCCGCTATAGCACCGCTGGTGCGATAGTACCGCTGGTGCGTGGAAAGCAGGCGGTAGCACCGCTTGGTAGCACCGCGGGTGCCAGCGATAACCGCTTTGGGTGTGTCAGTCTGCCAAGACTTGACTGCACCGAAAAACTCAAAGGATTCAAATTTTTGGCTCCATGTTTGGGCTCCAAATTTGAATCACTTTGAGGCTTATAAATACCCCTTCCTTTTTAGCTGAAAGAAAACCCTTTTTTGAGCAAGAAAAAGTTTGAGTCTTGAGCTTTTGAAGAGTTTGAAAAGTGTTGTTTTCTTTGCTAAGTGTTCACCTTCTTCTTCTTCTTGAGAGATCTTGTACAAGTGTGAACATCTTGTAAAGGGTTGTAAAAGGGGTGTTTGATCCTTCCCCTTCAAAGGACTTGCTAGTGGAAGAGCGGAGCCTCATCGCAAAGGCTTCAAGAGTGGATGTAGGTCATTTGACCGAACCACTATACATCATTGTGTCCTTAAATGTGTGAGTGTTTATATTTCTGAATTATTTCATTTCTTGGCTGCAAGTTCATAGTTAGTTCCTTTTCACAAGCAATTATTTTCAAGTTCTCTTTAAATCGAATCGAAATCTTCCTACGAACTTGTGTTTCTTTGCTAAATCGATTTCAAGAATACGAGTTTAGTCCGCTGCACTAATTCACCCCCTCTTAGTGCCTTTTGATCCTAACAATTGGTATCGAATGCCACGTTCTTTCTCTTCGGTTTACACCGTGAGAAATGGCTCTAAATGGTTTTCAAGAGGGCTTTTTCGGTTTTTCGTCCACCGTTCTTTAACGGATCGGACTACACTTATTGGAAAACTCGAATGAGAGTTTTCATGCTTTCAATGGATTTGGATTTGTGGAACATCATTGAAAATGGCTTTCAACTTCCTCTAAACCGACGAACGAATGGTCGGACTTAGAGAGAAAATCTTTTCTTTGAATGCAAAGGCTATGAATGCCTTATTTTGTGCTTTGAACAAAAATGAGTTCAATCGAATTTCTTCTTGCTAAACGGCTTTTGATATATGGCAAATACTTGAAATCACGCATGAGGGAACTAGTAGAGTTAAAGACTCGAAAGTAAACCTCTTGTTGCATGATTTTGAGCTCTTCCAAATGACACTGCAGCGAATCTATCGACGACATGTACACCGCTTCACGGATGTCGTCAATAGCTTGAAAAGTCTTGGTAAAAGTTTTTCGGTTTTGAACTCACTAACAAGATCTTAAGATCCCTTTCAAAATGGTGGGATCCTAAAATAACGGCGATTCAAGAATCAAAGGATCTAAATAATTACTCTATTGATGAACTCATTGGGTCCTTAAAGACCTATGAAATGGAACATGATGAATATGATAAACATGATGAGCACATGAACAACCTTCTAAAGAACAAGAAGGTTTTGAACTCCGAACTATGAAATGCCACTTGAGTAATGACTCAAGTGATGAGGACAATGAGGACATTGAATACATAACAATGAATGTTAACAAGTTCATTAAACAAAAATTAAAAACACAAATGAACTTGAACGGAGAAAGAGGCCAAAGAAGAAGAAGAAGGCTTGGAAAGAAGAATCAAGGAAAGAAGAAGCAAACTACGCTTTCATGGGCTTCACAATGAGGTAAGTAACTTAACTTCCTTGAATTATTTTGAAATTACATGATGATTTCCATGAATGCTTATCTTAGTTAGTAGGAATTTTTTTAATGTTTTTCTTGTGTTTTAGAAATTTTTTTAAAAAATTCGAAATTATACTATGCTTTTCTTTATAGTATTTTTGAAAAATAAAAATATGATTGATGATTGTATGATTTGTGATAATGTTTAGACACCTAATAGAATCAACCCATGCATGAGTATCTTGATAGTTTACATTGTCTTTAAACATGATGCTTGATGATTTTATATCATGCATGAGTTGTTGAAGTGATGTTGATTTAAAAACTTCTATCTTGGATTAATGGGTCTTGACCCTTTTATGATGAAATTTTTAGATGATACATGTCTTCATGAAATCAATTATAAAGACCTAACTCATAAATTTTCTAAATAAAAGAAATGTGATTTTAATGTTGCCTTGTATTACATTTGGACTTGATGATTTTTATGACGAAAATTATTTTTCAGATTTATAAAATGATGCATGATTTTACCAAAAATTTGAGCATCGATCATCTTGTTATAACTAATGTAAGAAAGAATTAAAATGATTTTGATGATATTTTCGTTTTTGAATATGATGCATGACATTTTCATATGAAAAATTTGAACATTCTTATGAAAGATCAAATCACATAAATTGAAACTCATAAAGATGAGAAAATATACTATTATGATGTTTGATGCATATGATCTTGATGGATTTAATGACAAACTTATGTTTTGAATTTCTACAATGATGGGTTCCATATAAATGTTTGAACATATATTATGAAATCATCATTGAAATGAAAAATACTAAAAGTTTGTGATCATGCTTAATGACTTTGTGATATCATATCTTGATGACAAACTCATGTTTTGGTCTTAAATTTGATACTCATTTTAGAAACATGAGCACACTTGTATGAAACAAACAACTTAAAAGAACATATTTTTCCTATCTTATCGAGATTAATGATTTCATGATATTTTGTGAATCTAAAATTGATTTTGATGATTCGATTATGAGTTACAAGTTAATAATTTGATTTGAATGAGCTTAAACTACATTGTGATCTTGATAACTTGAGTCTTTCAAGATCTCTCACTTCATACCATGATTCTCCCATGTTGTTGAAGAAAAATCCAAATGAATCATAAGTTATTTTCTCTTGACTTATTGATACTCAACTTGAGAAAATGTGTTTTGAATGTTGAAACATTACATGTGTAATTTGAACATTTCTCTATGTTTCAATACACATGACTTGATGATTGAAATATAAATGCAAATGTTTGATATATCACTTGTCATGGTTTGAATATCAATGTACAAGAAATGTTGCTCTTCTTGATATCTTTTATGAATTTGAATAAGACTTGTTAAAGATTCTTGATTCATCTCTTAATCTCTTGGAATCATAACTTGACTTGTGTGAATCAAGATGCATGAAACAAATTGTTCTCTTTGCAATTTGCTATCCAATGAATCATGATTGATATTATTGCTATTTTACCTCCTATGATTCACGTTGTAAAATTTTATAAATCATGATGCAATAAAATTATTTATGCAACAATCAAGTGCTCATGTGATTCTTTACTAATGAAAATACTTTAGTGGAATTATGATCTTGACAACTATGACTTGAAACTCTTTATAAATCAAGATCTTTTACCATTCTCTTTTCATTTTATCAAAAGAAAATTCTTTAAAATGAAATGTAACTTGTCTTATGATTTCTCGAATTCAATCCTTGAATTTTTATGAATTTGTGATCTTGATATCTTGATTCTTATGAAATGTGATCTTGATGAAAAATCTTATACTTGAATCAAGTTACTCTTTATGCTATATCTTTTAAATGAATCATGAGTCTTATTATCATATATTTCATAATATAGAAATGACAAAAATTCTTTGGCTTGTATGTCTTATGTGGCAATTGAAAAATAGATAATTGAAAAGAAATTTGCCTTATGATGAATCAATGAATCATGACTTGATCTATGAGAATGATATGTTTTTATGCATCATGATTCAAGATAGTATACCCTTTATCATGAATTGATATTTGCCATGTAAGCCTTATACGATTGAAAATTTGATGAAAAGAATTGTGCTTAATATTTGAATCATTGATTTATTCTTTTATCATGGCTTAAAAATGAATGAAAAGAAAATATGTTAGCACTTGTAATCATGATTTGATCCTTAATATCGATATGCTTTCATATATCATGATTCTTGGTTGTATGACATTTATCTTGAATTAAAAATTGATAAATATGAATCTAGATCTTGCTAAAATGAAAAGTTATGAATCATGGATGATATCTTTTGGTTTTGATTCTTGTTGAATTTACATATTGATATCCTTCATGACATGATTTCTCATGTTTCAATATCATCTCGTATGCATCATGTGATGATTGATATATTGATTGATGCAAAATTATTTGATTGAGATAATATTCATCCCTTCTCTTTGACAAAAACAAAGGGGGAGAAGATTTATTGCTTGCTTGTGCTTCAAAAGAGAAAATTTTGCTAGCTTGAACATTGAGAAGCAAAGAGTTGCTATCTCAAGAGAGGCAAAAATCTTGCTCAATTTCACTTCTTCAAAATTGCTTGCATTTTTGTTACAAATTATTGTTGAATCTTATGCAAGATTATTTGAAGTATTTTATCCTCCCTTTCTTTTGATGCTAACAAAGGGGAGAAAGTTTTAGCTCGAACATTGCAAAAATTTGCCATCTTGATTCCTACTTTGCAACTTCATGAGAAGCTAAGAATTGTTATATCAAATGATGCAAATATTGCTATCGTGAGAAACAAGGTGCAAACTTGCACATCTCAAGAAGCAAGTGAAAATTACCATCATTGCCCATCTTTGAAACTTGCTATGATTGAATGTTGTATTGCAAAATGTTGTATGATATTGTAAAAATCTGCATATCTTACAAAGTGCAAGCTAGTTTGTTGTAAAAATCTGCATATCTTTTAAACTAGCTATAATAATACTTCTCCTTTTTGTTGATGACATAGGGGGAGAAGTAGATTGATGACTTCATGCATTGATTGAATATTTTATATTTGCATGATGGTTTGTTCTTATTTCACTACATGAATGATACATGTTACTTGGATTTGGGATAATCCAAGGGTTCTATCAATTGCATATTGATAGGGGGAGTTTGTGTTAAACTCCGGGGAGTTATGGTTAACTCCGTCAGTCATCAATTAGTTGTCATCATCAAAAAGGGGGAGATTGTTGAATCTCGGGTTTTGATGATGAAACTAATTGAGTGTGATTTGTGGTCTAACCTGCTCGTTTTGAGTTATGCGGTCTACTATCGAGCAGATTGACTACGATAGGGATGAAGACGCGTAAGCGAAACAAAGGGCCGAAGACAAGTGTGATGAATCGTTGGGAGTTCGAGTGTTCAACGGAAGTCCGAAGATTCGCTGGGAGCGTTAGGAACCAACCGAACGAGTAGGAGCTTGCCGAAGGGTTTTCGGAAGTTCGGCGGAGGTTCGGAAGTTCGCGAGCTTGCCAAGAAAGATCGGAACTTGCCGAAGAAGCTCGGGAACTCGCCAAGATCATCGTGAAGTCCGAGCTTGCCGTGAGTCCGCTAATGGTCGGCGTTGCGCTAAGACCATCGGAAGTTGACCGAAGCTCGCTTCGCGGAAGAAGTTGTCATGTGGACTTTGTAATAGCTTAGGAAACGTCTTTAAAATTCGTAGTTAGCACGTATTTTGGGTTAGGATTAGATAACCCAAAGTGGGGGCCCATTGGGCCTTGATTAGGATGAGTTTGGGCCAAAATTTTGGCCCAAACCCAATCGTGTATGCATCTTGGCGGTTGCATGCCGGCGGTATGCATCTTCTGTTCCAAAGAAGCATGCATGCCGCGTTGCATGCATGCATGCACGGTTAGCATGCATGCCGGCGAAGCACCGCCAAAGAAGATGCATATGCATAACATCTCGCATGAATGCATGCTCGCATGCATGCTCCTCAAAGCATTGCTATCCGCCAAATCTTCATGAGCATGTTCTTTCGCCCATGCATGCATGCAATTTGCATGCATGCCGGGCGTAGCATCGCCACCAAAATATAAATTAGCAAGATCCGAAGATTCGGTCGGGCGGTAGCACCGCCAAAGCAATCTGGTAGTCAAGCGGTAGAGCCGCCAATGACGCAACTCATAATTGATCTTATAGCCAGATAGCACCGCCAAGATAGATAGATACCGGGCGGTAGCACTCTTACCGACCTTATAGCTGGTCGATGCGTAGCCGCCAAGAAGGTCAAAACTGGCGGTAGATTATCTACAACCAAAGCTGAATGGGTCGGCGTAGCACCGCCAAGAAAGATAAAAAGCTTTGAAAATTATGGCATGCTAAAGTTCCTTATGGCCATCTTGTGCTCGTGAGCAAAATTTTATACAATAGTATAAACCGCTACTGCACCGGCTAATAGCAGGTATCATGTAAGCCAGTGAGAACCTCGCAGGGCGAGTAGCCAGGTAGCGTGGAGCCAGCAGCCGCTAAACCGCAAGCATAGAACGGCGGGTGTGTCGATCTGCCAAGACTTGATCAAGATCGTGGAAAAACTCAAAGATTCAAATTTTTGGCTCCATGTTTGGGCTCCAAATTTGAATCACTTTGAGGCTTATAAATACCCCTTCCTTTTAGCTGAAAGAAAACCCTTTTTTGAGCAAGAAAAAAGTTTGAGTCTTGAGCTTTTGAAGAGTTTGAAAAGTGTTGTTTTCTTTGCTAAGTGTTCACCTTCTTCTTCTTCTTGAGAGATCTTGTACAAGTGTGAACATCTTGTAAAGGGTTGTAAAAGGGTGTTTGATCCTTCCTTTCAAAGGACTTGCTAGTGGAAGAGCGGAGCCTCATCGCTTGTCGGCTTCAAGAGTGGATGTAGGTCATTTGACCGAACCACTATACATCATTGTGTCCTTAAATGTGTGAGTGTTTATATTTCTGAATTATTTCATTTCTTGGCTGCAAGTTCATAGTTAGTTCCTTTTCACAAGCAATTACTTTCAAGTTCTCTTTAGTCGAATCAAAATCTTCCTCTGAACTTGTGTTTCTTTGCGAGAAATCGATTTCAAGAATACGAGTTTAATCCGCTGCACTAATTCACCCCCCCCTCTTAGTGCCTTTTGATCCTAACAGTACTCATACAAGACATCCTTGGTGTCTCAAGTCTAAGGACCAGATACACTACTGGGACTATGGAATCGCTGTTTGACATGAGGTATCAATAACCATCCAGCATTCCGTAGGCGGATCAATCAGTGAACTCATTCTCCAATGAGCACCTGCACTGTAATCTTAGTGTCCCCACATGAATAGCTATGAGACCAACTATCTCCATTTAATGGACGGGTATACAGCACACCAGTCTATCCGGTTATCTCGATGTCCTTCTCAAGTAACCTATGATTAGGATAATTCAGGGTCTATGTTTAAAGGTGAATCGGTCTCATTATCATGATCTCATCACGATCCGATTCCCATTGCATAGGGCCAAGGACATCACAATATAAACAACATGTAAGATAAAGTGATAAAACACCTAATAATAAGTAAAGAGAAAAAGTGTATATCAAGTCACAAGTGCCATCACTCATGTGATTGGCTTGCAAGGCACATATGACTAGCATAAGCAATCATAATATATCCTTAGAGTTTGTTAATACAAAATGTCAAATAGCAAATATTTTCACTAAACTACTGAGTGAGGAATAATTTGATTTTATTAAAAGGAAATTAGGTATGTTAAATCTAAATAAATGAATCTTGATAAGCCTAAAATAAAATTATAAAAAAAGTACTAAAATAGGGGGCCAATGATAGCACCACTGGACTCGTGGTATTACTGCCAATACACACTGCCTAGCGGTGGTAGCGCTGCTTAGGCTAGCGATACTTTCACCAACAACCCAATATTGCCCCTTTTTATTGTTAGGGCTGATGGTAGAATCGCCCTAACTCACTTCTAAACCCCTCTCCTCTTCCTAACTAACCTCTCCTTTCTTCTTCCTCTATCTAAAACCTTCCCACAACCCCTTTTCATCCTCTTCCTCCTTATAATCTCTAAACCTCTCCTCTTTCATCCTCTCTCTCTTTCGTTGGGAAATCGTGAATCAGCATTGCATACACAGTGGAAAACAAAAATAAGACTAGATTTCCCATAGTTAAGTACTTAGTCATTGTGCAAGGATTGGTGCATGAAAAATCATAAATCCAAAAAATCGCACGTATCATATTAGAAGCATTACCTAGGGAGATCGTGTATCCCTAAAAATTTTAGATCTAATGAAGAGGATTAAGGAGCACTAGCATACTCCTCTGTAGTGGTAATCCACACAACGGACGATGCTCCTCAGATCATCATGGGATCTCCCTCTCCACGTGCACCATAAGGTTGCCGAAGCCAAGGAGGAGGAGAGTAGGCCGATGAGAATAGGAGAGGAGACTACCAATAGCTCTAGCCTATGAACCATGAAGTTCCTCCTATTTATAGAGGTATATGAAGCTTATCCTTAATGGTTCCTATCCTTATTGGATCTCTATCTAATTATCTATTTGGATCTCTATCCAATTGGATCTTATCCAATCATCCAATTAGATCTCTATCCAATCATCCAATTGATATCTTATCCATAGGATCCAGACTAGGGTCTCCGCAGATATCTCATATCTATACCTCTACTCGTCGTAATATCCACCTAATGTGTATGACTCTCTAGGCCCGATATCGAGCTGGTCGTGAGTCGCTCTTGTTAGAACTCCTTCTAACTTAGAACTCCTTCTGATATAATGAATTATTATCTCTATAATAATTCACTTGATTCATCGACTATGAACTTACTAGATAGTACAAGAGAATTGGTCTAAGTTAGGAGTACAGAGGAATCTAATCCATCATACCTATTTATCATCAATTACCATGTATCTATAGTCACTCATCCATCTAATATCCCAGAGACTATATATTGGGCATGGTAATGTCAGGCCCATGCAGAATCCTATCCGAGTCTCACGCTAATCGGATTTACTCAGAGAACTCCTCTCTCAATCTGAATGACCCTGGTTAGAGATTTTGCCTAAAGGAGCATAGGCGAGATATTCCTCTCATGATATCGAGAGTAGATGATCCTCTATTGATACTCAATTGCTTTCGTAAGGTTAGCTATCATTCCTGAGAATCGGCTATATCAGATCTAGAGCTTTCTAAACATGTAAGTTCGACGTCAATGAATGAAGTACTTACAAGATATCTTTGATGTCTTAAGTCTAAGGACCAGATACATAATTGGGACTATGGAATCGCTATCTGACATTAGGTATTATTAATCATCTAGCATTTCATAAGTAGATCAATTAGTGAACTCATTCTCTAATGAGCACCTGCATTGTACCTATAGTATCCCCACATAAGCGACTATGAGACTAGTCACCTCCATCATATAGACAAGTATATAATGCACTAGTCTATCAGATTATCTCGATGTCCTTTTTCGAGGAACTTATGACTGGGATGAATTAGGATCTATGTTTAAAGGTATATCAGTCTTATTATCGTGATCTCATCATGATCTGATTCCCATTGCGCAGATCCAAGGACATCATAATATTCATCAAGATAATGTGAGAAAATACCACTAATAATTAGCAAATAGATCGATGCATCATGTCATAGGTACCATCACTCATGTGATTGGCTTGTAGGGCACCTATAACTAGCATCTTCTTCCTCTTATCTCCCTCTAAAGCCTAAGGACTCTTATCTTTCCTTTCTCTACAAGGCTAAGGATCAAGATTAGAACTCAATCAATCCTCTTGGTAATCAAGAAAGAGGATTGACTCGGCAAAGGCTAGACTATAAGGGTAATCTCTAAATCCTCCTCTTGTTCTTAAACTATTATTTGTTCTTGTTCTTATATTTGATAATACATATTATAGTTTTCATGATACCTAGAAGATCCTTAAGGGACAAAAAAAAGAGGAGAATAGATGAACCCTAATTTATTTTATTGTTCCAAAGAGTTTTAAGCATATGTTGTTATTTAACACAAAATTACTTTATCATATCATGATTCCTAAACAATACTATCTTGATGAAGTAATACTCTAGAAATAGGATCCATACATTGGATTATGATAGAATGAGAGAATTTCTTTGGATATTTGATATATCAAAATATGATTGATATATTTGAGAAGGATATGTACTTCCATATGGTGGTCTAATTATTAGACTACTACATACATATAACATAACTATCCCACCTAACGAAGAAATCATAAAACTAGATAAATTTAATATTATTAATAGAAATCTATTAAGAAGATTGAGGTGGACTATAATGAATGTAATTTGTACTAAATTACCTAGAAGAATTAATTTTTTATTTGAACCTGAACCAGAAACACCTAGCAGTCCTTCTCCTCCTACTTCGAGGTGAGACCTCCAACAAATCCTATACAATCTTTTACTATTTATAGGTGTCTTGCAAGTTAATCACATGAGTGATGGCATGTATGATACGCTACATAATATTTATTATTATTATTATTATAGTATTTTATCACTTTATATTGGATGATGTATATATATTATGATATACTTAAATCTGTGCAATGAGAATTAAATCATAATGAGATCATGGTAATAAGATCAATTCACCTATAATAAAGACCCTAAATATTTCTGGTTATAGGTTGCTCGAGAAGGATATTGAGATAACCAGATAGACCGATATGCTATATACCCGTCCATATGATGGACGCAACTAGTCTCACAATTACTTATGTGGGGACACTAAGAATATAGTACAGGTGCTTATTAGAGAATGAATTCACTAAATGATTTGATTATGAAATGCTAGTTGGTTAATGATACCTCACAGTTAGATAATAATTCCGTAGTCCCAACTGTGTGTTTGGTCCTTAGACTTGAGACACTAATGATGCCTTATCGATGTTAGGATCAATACGATACTAAGAGAGGGGAGCTGGAGGGGGGGGGTGTGAATTAGTGCAGCGATAAAAATGATTATGATTCGAAATTTTTTAGCTTTACCAAAATTATATTGGTAAAGCATTTAGCTTCGAAAACAATCATAAAAGTAAGAAAGGCAATAAAGGTAGTATGCAATAAAAATAATTAGCAAAGAAGGAAAGTGCACAACAAGGAAAGAAGATATTGATTTTTAGTGGTTTGGTTGTCTGACCTATGTCCACTCTCGATAACTCATCTGTCAAGGTCACTGGCTTCCAATATTGATCTTCCTTTAATGGGCAAAGATCAATCACCCCTTTATAGAGCTCTTCTCCTTTTAATAAGTTCAGGAGTCAATATTTTTACAATTCGCTTACCTCTCTTTATACAGAAATCTAAGTTAGAATCGGTGGAGGTGAACTCTCAAAATTATAATAGCGATTTCATTATAATCTCAGGGTTTTTTCACTTTTCTATGCTCCACAAGCAGAAAAGTATGGCCTATTTATAGGCCTTAATTGGTTTCAAAAATGGATTCAAAAAAGATCTTATCCCAGATTTCTTGGGTACTGGCGGTACCACCACTAGTGGTCTCTGACACTAGGTGGTACCACCGCTCAATCTAGTGATACTACCGTCAGACAGAGTCTTAGCTAGTGGACCTAGGTGATACCATCGCTTGCTTGGGCGATACCACCGCTTGGTAGTTAATAACTGCCAATGGTACCATTGCCCAATCTAGGTGGTACCACCACCCTGACCTCTTGGGAGACTAAGCACTGAGTGGTTCCACCATCCAATTCTAGTGGTGCCACCACCAAACAGGATTCAGGTTACTATTTGGACCATTAGTCTGACCTAAACTAGTCTGGATTCGGGCCTAATTGGCCTCTAATTGAGTTAGTGGGATTACCTCCTAATCCTAACTCAAATTATATCCTAACTACAATCTGGGCGATACCACCACCTTGACCTCTTGGGAGACTAAACACTGAGTGGTTCCACTATCCAATTCTAGCGGTGCCACCACCAGACAGGATTCAGGTTACTATTTGGGCCATTAGTCTGACCTAAACTAGTCTGGATTCGGGCCTAATTGGCCTCTAATTGAGTTAGTGGGATTACCTCCTAATCCTAACTCAAATTATATCCTAACTACAATAATTAAAATATTAACTAACAAATTAAGCCCGCTGAGTCAAACAATCTTCCGATGAGCTTCCAGCAATCTTTCGACAGACTTCCGATGGACTCTCGGTGATCTTCCAGCGGACTCCCAGCAAGCTCTTGAACTCTCGATAATCTTCTTAGCAAGCTCTTTACGAACCTCTCGGCAAGTTCCGGTGAACTTCTGATAAACTTCTCGACGAACTTTTCGGCGAGCTCTCGACGAACTTCTCGGCAAACTCCGGTAACACTCTCGACGAGCTTCTTGGTGAACTCCTATTAAACTCAGACTCCTAACGAATCATCTGATCTTTGATTCTAGCACAAAATTTGCTTTATGCCTTATTCATTATTGTAGTTAATCCTATGGAATCTCAGATTTTGATGATGAAACTAATTGATCATGTTTTATTTATCTAACTACATTTTGAGTTACACAAGTCTACTCTCGATCAGGAATAGATAATTGACACAGGATGAGTCAGTGCTACACTGGGGGAAATCACGTCAGGAGATTGGACATCGAGCCATAGGTCCGGTTGACGATCGGTAGAAGGCTTCGAACAAAGAAATTGAGCATCGGGCTAAGAAGAGCGGAGTTGCGCCAAGAAGATCAGGGTTGTAGGCATCAATTGCTGATTAGGTAACAGGCTGCAAGAGAGGATGATGTGCCGAAGTAACGGATGAAGCGCCGATGTGTCAATAATAATTATCTAAATCAAAGTAGGATTAAGGACTAATTGGGTTATAATTGGGCTAACCCAATTAGGGGCTAGTTGGGCCCGTACCTAAACAAGTTTGGGTTGGACTCAAGGTACAAATAGGGTTGCTGAACCCTATCTAGCAATGGCACTGCCAGACTGGGGTGGTGGTACCGCTTGGGTTCAGTCTCCCAGGTGGTCTGAACGGTGGTACCGCCCATATTGGGCAGTGGTATCGCCTTAGGGCAAAGTGCCTGGGCGGTGGTACCACCCAGTACACTGACCATGTTAGTGTGCCAAGCAGTGGTACCGCCAGGCTGGGTGGTGGTACTACCCAGTACACTAACAAGGGCAAAAAGCCAACATTAGCGGTGGTACCGTCAGTACCCTTGAAATTGGAGTGATTCAAATTTGGGCTCCAAATTTGAATCCTCTTAGGGTTTATAAATACCCCAGATGTTCTTACTTGGGTGAGTAAGTATTATGAAAGAAAACTAAGGGAAAACTCTATAATTCTTAGTAGAAATCTCTCCTCCTAAACTTTAAAGAGTTGGTCTTAAGTGAGGTGGTTGAGGGAAACCTTGTAAAAGAGTTTATAAGGGAGTTTATCTTCGCCTGTTGGAAGGAAGGTAGCTAGTGGAAAGTCGGAGACCTCAAGTGAAGAGGAATTGGGAGTGGACATTGGTCGGATGATTGAACCATTATAAAAACGGTTTGCGTTTATGTATTATCTTTTATATTTCTGTAAACCATCTTTTCTTCATTGCTCAATTTACTCATCACTATCCTTCTTTCTCTCTAAACACTTCCTATTTAAAGCACTTTCTGATTTCAACGTACGAAGTTTCTGAAATTATTTTTTAAAACATCAAAATTTATCGTTTTTATCCGCTGCACTAATTCACCCCCCCCTCTTAGTGCCACTCTTGATCCCAATAATTGGTATCAGAGCTTCGTTAATTCTCTTTCAGATTTACATCCATGAGAAATGGCTCTTCACGGCTTTCAAGAGGGTTTTTCGATTGTTCGTCCCCCGTTGTTTAACGATTTGGACTACACATTAAAAAACTCGAATGAGAGTTTTCTTGATTTCTATGAATTTGGATTTATAGAATATTATTAAAAATAATTTTTAACTTTTCTTTAAATCGATGAATGAATGGTCGGATTTAGAGAGAAAATCTTTTTCTTTAAATGCAAAGGCTATGAATGCATTATTTTGCACTTTGGACAAAAAAGAGTTCAATCGAATTTCTAATTGCGAAATGACTTTTGATATTTGGTGAACACTTGAAATCATGTACGAGGAAACTAGTAGAGTCAAAGATTTGAAAGTAAACCTCTTATTACATGATTTTGAGCTCTTCTGAATGATACCAAGCGAAACTATCGGTGACATGTACACCCGTTTCACGGATGTCAATAACTTGAAAAGTCTTGATAAATATTTTTCAAATTTTGAACTCATTAACAAGATCTCAAGATCCCTTCCAAAAATGTGAGATCCTAAAGTAACTGCAATACAAGAAGCTCAAAATTTAAATAACTTACATATTGAAGAACTCATTGGCTCCTTAATAACATATGAAATGAGCTTCTTGGAACATGATGAACACATGAACCACCTTCCAAAGAACAGGAAGGATTTGAAACTCCGGTCTGTGATGACTCAAGTAATAAGGACAGTGAAGATGATATTGAACTTTTAATCAATTTTAATAAGTTCATTAAACAAAAATATAAAATTAAAAATGAACTTGAATGGAGGAAGAGGCCAAAGAAGAGGAAGGCACCCAAGGGCGAATCAAGTAAAGAAGAGGCAAATTGGGCTTTGACAAATTTTGTTAATGAGGTAAGTAACTCACCCATTATGCTTTTATCTTATTTTGAAATTACATGATGTTTTTCATGAGTGCTTAATTTAGATAGTAGGAAATAAAAAATTATTTTTAAAAATTATATTATGCTTTCCTTTCTAGTATTTTTGAAAAGTAAAAATTATGAATGATAATTGTTTAATTTACGATAATGCATAAATTCTATGTATGATTTCCATATCGATTTTCGGTCTCAATATTGATATATGATTTTGACACAAAATTAATATCATGATAATTGCATCTCATGCTTGTACATCTAACAAGATTAAATCCAATGAATATTTATCTTGATGAATTCTGTATCATTTTTCATAATAACATAATGAAAATGTAAAATCATGTGTATCTTAATGATTTGTTTTAAGAAATTTATTTTTTGATTTTAAACTTGATACACATCATTTATACAAAGGAATTGAGCATGCTTACATGTAATCAAATCTATGTTGCTTCTCATAAATTTTTTGAATGAAAGATTTTGATAATTTAGGATTGATACAATGATGCATGTCTTTATGAAATAAATTACAAAACTAAAAGACTTAACCCACATTCCTATCAATAAACTTTCCAAATGAAAGAAAAGTGGTCATAATGATGCTTTCATCTCTAAATGTGATGCTTGACATTCTCGTAAAAATTTGAACATGCTCACCTTAATTGAAGCACATAAAAAAGGGGGAAGCAAAATGTATTATCATGATGAATCAAGTCTTTTGCTTAATGATACTCCATATATATTTTTAATCATTTTTATGGTAATTTTTTTTAGATAACGTGTCATATTTTTGGTTTTGATGACAAAACGTGTGTTACGATTTTATACATGATACACATATATGCATGCTATGAATCTCTTGAATTATGAAAGAAATTTTGATGATGGTTTGAATGTATGAATAAAAAATCTTTGTCCTTTATTTGATACATGAAATTTCTTGATAATTAAATAATTTTTGAATGAGTTAAAAAAAAATCGATATCCTGAAAATAAAAAAAATTATCATTGGAATTAAAATGATGGTATCATGCTTGATGATCTTTTTGATGAAGTTTGCCTCTTGCACTTGAACATTGATATTTGCATTGATTTGGCAAAAATTTGAACATTCCGATATGAGATCAATTGCCTGAAATGAAAATGTATTTTCTATCCTATTGAAATTAATGAGCTCATTTCATGAATGAATTTCTTG
This sequence comes from Musa beccarii, assembly GCA_024322285.1. Lineage (NCBI taxonomy): Eukaryota > Viridiplantae > Streptophyta > Magnoliopsida > Zingiberales > Musaceae > Musa > Musa beccarii. The sequence continues at coordinate 37,131,431 of CM044396.1, read as the reverse complement.
AATCAATTTTGGAAAATGCTATATACTTAATGAGTTTTGACTTAATGATCTTTATGACGAAATTTGTCTTTTCACTCTTGAATGTTAATACTTGTTTTTATTAAAGGCAAAGGCTTGATTATAAAATAAAACACATTATGATAAATTAAATCTTATATTTTGAAATAATATGTTATATTTTTGTCTTGATGAATTTTATGATAAGTTTATCTTTCGGTGATGAATGTTGATATTTCTATTTTATTTTATATTAAAAGACAAAGACATGTTTATATGAAATGAATCATAAAGTGGAAATGTACGATCCTTGAAATTTTTTATTTTTCATGAAAGACAAGTGATGAATTCATTTAGCATATTTTGTGAATATCCTATGAATGAAATTTTAATGATATGATAAAGAATCCATTTATATGAATTTATGCAAATGATTTTAACGATGGATTGTCGAGTTGACAAATTGATTTGAATGAGATCTTTTGTTTTAAGCAAATTATGAACCTTCCTTTCAATTCTTGACTAATTAAGATTTCTTATGCATGAAACAAATTGTTCTCCTTGCTATTTGCTACCAAATGAATCATGATCGATATCATTGCTATTATATCTCCTATGATTCATATGTAGAGAAAGAATTTATAAATCATGATGCAATGAGATTTCTTATACAATAATGAAGTGTTTATGTGATAATTGAAAATTGATATAAAAGAAAATTTGCTTTAGGATGAATCATTGAATCTTAATCTTGATCTTGTTGAAAAAGAACATTTGTAAACCATGAATGATATCTCCTGATCCTTGTTGATATTTCATATTGATATTTTTCATTCTTTGCATCTATGGCTTGTAGGCATGTAAAAATTGAAATATTGATTGATGCAAAATTATTTGATTGAAATATTATTCCTCCCTTCCTTTCGACAATGACAAAGGGGGAGTTAACATGCTAGCTTATGTATCACAAGAGAAAGTGACAAGTATAGCCAACTAGAACTTACAAAAAGGTAAAACTTGCACTTCTCAAAATAAGAAGAAAGAAATTATAAAGTTGCATTATTATTTTTAAACTCATGGGCTTGCATGTTGTAAATTTTACAAAAATTACTAGCTCATTGCAAATAAAAAGTTGATAGCTTGCAAAAGTGAATCTTAGTTACAAAAGAGAAGAATTGAAAGGGAATTAGCTTGCTTATCATTATTAATTGCTTACTTATCATCTTTTTCCCTCATATCATGATTTATTCTCTTGAATTCATGACTTGATATGTTAAAAATTCATGATGCAAATTTGTTATTTTGTCATGATCAAAGCATTCATATAAAGGAAAAATAATTATACTCTTCCCTTCTTTTTGATAAAAACAAAGGGCGAGAAAGTTTATTGCTAGCTTGCACTCTTGAATGAAGAATTTGCTAGCTCGATCATTGTAATGAAAGAACTTGCTCTATCAAACATTACAAAAATTGTTACTTGCAAAGAGAAGCAAAGTGCAATCTTGCACAAGAAACAAGTGCTGAATTGCCATGATTACATATTCTTAAAAACTTGCTATAATTGAATGTTTTAAAGTGATGTATTGTTGAACATCTAGATTGATAGCTAGTATGATTATAAACTAGCACATCTTTTAAACTAGCTATGATGCTACTTCTCCTTTTTGTTGATGACTTCATACATTGTAATGATAGTTTGAAATATTTACATGATGTTTTGGATGTTTCTCATAACATATGATGAATGTTACTTAGATTTAGAATAATCTAAGGTTTCTCTCAATCACATATTGATAGAGAGAGTTTGGTTAAACTTCAGAGTTAAGGTTAACTCCATTAGTCATCAATTAGTTATCATCATCAAAAAGGTGGAGATTGTTGAATCTCGGATTTTGATGATGAAACTAATTGATCGTGTTTTGGTTATCTAACTGCTTTTTGAGTTACGCAAGTCTACTCTCGATCAGGAATAGATAATTGATGTAGCATGAATCAGTATTACACTGGAGAAAATCACGCCAGGAGATTGGACGTCGTGCCGGAGGTCCGATCGACGATTGGCAAAAGGCTTCGGACAAAGAAATCGTGTATCAGGCCAAGAAGAGTGGAGTTGTACTAAGAAGATCAGGGTTGCAAGCATCAACTGCTGATTGGGCAACAAGCCACAAGAGAGGACGATGTGTCGAAGAAACGGATGAAGCGTCGATATGCTAATGATTTACCGGGCAATATTTCGATTAAGCATTATAATAATTATCTAGATTGAAGTAGAATTAAGGACTAATTGGGTTGGAATTAGGCTAACCTAGTTAGGGGCTAGTTGGGCCCATACCTAGACAAGTTTGGGCCAGACTCAAGGCCCAAACAGGGTTGCTGAACCTTGTCTGGAGGTGGCACCGCCAAATTGGGGCGGTGGTATCGCATGGGTTCAGTCTCCCAAGTGGTCTGGGTGGTGATACCACCCTAGGGCAAAGTGCCTGGGTGGTGGTACCACCTAGTACACTGACCATGTCAGTGTGCTAAGTGGTGGTATCACCCAATACAATGACAGGGGCAAAAAGCCAACACTAGCAGTGGTACCGCCAATATCCTTGAAATCTAGGATGATTCAAATTTGAGCTTCAAATTTGAATCCTCTTGGGGTCTATAAATACCCCAGATGTTCTTGCTTAGGTGAGCAAGTATTGTGAAAGAAAACTAAGGGAAAACTTTATAATTCTTGATAGAAATCCCTCCTAAACTTTAAAGAGTTAGTCTTAAGTGAGGTGGTTGAGGGAAACCTTGTAAAAGAGTTTGTAAGGGAGTTTGTCTTCGCCCGTTGGAAGGAAGGCAGCTAGTGGAAAGCCGGTCGCCTCAAGCGAAGAGGAATCGGGAGTCGATCTAGGTCGGATGACTGAACCACTATAAAAACGATTTGCGTTTATGTATTGTCTTTTATATTTCTGCAAACCGTCTTTTTTTCATTACTCAACTTACTCATCATTGTCCTTCTTCCTCTCTAAACACTCCCTACTTTAAGCACTTTCCGATATACTTCAATTGAAATTAGGTTTTAGTCGAAACCAAGTTTTCAATGTATGAAGTTTCTGAAATCATTTTTAAAATGTCGAAATTTATTGTTTTTATCCACTGCACTAATTCACCACCTCCCCCCCTCTTAATGCCACTCTCGATCCCAACAAATCCTACAACACTTTTCTTAACATATGAATTAGATCAATAATTTATCAATTGATTTTATTATCAAAGTTTGATATTCAATAATCTCTTCCTTTTTTATGATGACAATCAATTAACGATGAAGTTAACCTTAACTCCCCTATCTATATGCCATAGTTGAGAAAAGACAAAGTTGAACTCACAACCTTTGAATTCAAGTTTTAACCAATTTTTAATAAAAAATTTTTGCATTGTGCATCAATATAGTTTCAAATTATCAAGGTAAATCATGTATAATTTCATATATGATATTAGAAATATACATGATGCCAAGCATTCATTATTTAAGCATGATCATGATTCATGATACTAAGCATGATACCAAGCATTCATCATGACACTAAACATTTAGGCATAATAAAATTTATTATTTCGCACATTCATTTAGATAGCATTTCAAACATCTAAACATGATGCTAAGCATGATACCAAATATTCATCATTGAAGCATAATCATGATTCATGATTGTTAGAAAATCCTATGGGACGACATCTCATGCGTAGCGGAAGAACAAAAAACAAAATCACATATTTCCTATAGAAAAGTTTCATCATCGTAAGAAGATCGATGCGTCAAAATAAATCTGTGAAAACTATATGTGTAAAAGAAAATACTTGGGGAGATCGTATATCCCTGAATCCTTGCAAATTTGTAGGAGAGGATAAAGAAGGTCAAGCATCCTCCTCTCTAGCGGTATCCACACGGTAGGGACTGCGATGATGCACCTCTCTGGGGAGAGGAGAATAGAAGATGACTAACAAAAGAACCCCCAGCCTATAGAGCTTTGGTTCCCTCCTATTTATAGAGGCCCTTGTAAACCCTAATGGATCTTGCCCTATTGGATATTGGATCTCCATCCAATTACCCAAGCCTCTTGGATTAGTGGATCTCTACCTGATAATCTCTTATTAGCAATTATTGGATCTCATCTTAGGATCCAATAATTCATGGGATTAATGGATATCCAATAAGATCGGGGCTTCAGCGGATATCTCACATCCGAACCTCTACTCGTTGCAACACCTACCATATGTGTATGACCCTCTAGGCGCAATATCGAGCTGGCCATGAGTCATACTTGTCAAAACTCCTTCTGACTTAGTGAATTATTATCTCTATAATAATTCACTCAACTCATCGACTACGGACATACTAAGCCATTACGCCGCAGCCCCCAGACGATACAAGAGAATCCAATCTTTTGGACCTATCTATCCTCAGTTATCATGTATCTATATTCCCTCATCCATCTAATATCCCAGAAACTCTATATCGGGCATGGTGCTATCAGACCCATATGGTCTCTCCTCGAGTCTTGCTATTGTCGGATTCTTCCGGAGAACTCTTTCTCTCTCAATCCGAATAACCTTAGCCAAGGATTTGGTCGAGCAAGAATATATGAGATATTCCTCTCATGATACCAAGAGTGGATGATCCTCTATTAACACTCAATAGCCCTCGTAAGATTGGCTACCATTCCCAATTACTGATTGTACTAGATCTGGAATTTTTCAAACCTATAAGTATGGTATCAAAGAGTAGAGTACTCATACAGGACATCCTTTGTGTCTCAAGTCTAAGGACTAGATACACTATTGGGACTACGGAATCGCTGTCTAACACGAGGTATCAATAACCATCTAGCATTCCGTAAGCGGATCAATCAGTGAACTCATTCCCCAATGAGCACCTACACTATACCCTTAGTATCCCCACACGAGTAGTTATGAGACCAGCCATCTCGATCATATGGATGGGTATACAGCACACCAATTTATCCGGTTGTCTCGATGTCTCTCTCGAGTAACCTATGACTAGGATTATTTAGAGTTTGTATTTAAAGGTGAATCAGTCTCATTATCGTAATCTCATCACGATCTGATTCCCATTGCACAGATCCAACGACATCACAATATATGTAACACACAAGATAAAGTTATAAAATTCCTAATAATAAGCAAAGAGAAAGAGTGCATATCAAGTCATAAGTGTTATCACTCATGTGATTGGCTTGCAAGGCACATATAACTAGCAATCTCCCACTTGACCTAAAGCTAATCACTAACATGTCTGATCCCCATCAGACCTCTATGATGCTGAAAGGCAATCTGAGTCAATGGCTTTGTAAGTGGATCTGCAATGTTATCTCCGGATGGAACTCTTTCCACTACTACATCTTTTCAGGTGACAATCTCTCTTATCAAGTGGAACCTCCTCAGAACGTGTTTTGACTTATGATGAGACCTAGGTTCCTTCGCTTGAGCAATTACCCCGTTGTTGTCACAATATAAGGGAATCGACTCCTTCCTGCTCGGGACGACTCCTAGGTCTATGATGAACTTCTTCATCCAGACTCCCTCCTTTGCTGCCTCTGCCACAACAATGTATTCCACCTCTATGGTCGAGTCAACAGTAGTATCTTGCTTGGAACTCTTCCAACATACTGCTCCTCCATTCAGGGTAAACACATACCCTAAATTAGACTTACTATCATCGACATCGGACTGAAAGCTCGAGTCCGTGTAGCTCTCAACACTGAGACTAATGCCTCCATATACTAGTAAAAGATCCTTAGTTCTTCTCAAGTACTTAAGGATACATTTTACTATTTTCCAATGCTACAAGCCTAGATCTACCTGATACCTACTCGTGACACTTAGAGCATACTCTATATCAGGCTTGGTGCATAGCATAGCATACATGATAGATCCTATCGCTGAGGCATATGGTATCCTAATGTGCCCTTTCTTCAGGAGTCTTTGGGGATATGCTCCTAGAAAATGATATTCCATGTCTCATTAGTATAAGACCTCTCTTGAAATTTTTTATGCCAAATCTTTTGACAATGGTATCTATGTACCTGGACTGGGAGAAGCCAAGCATCCTCTTGGATCTATCCCTATAGTTTCGTATCCCCAATATGCAAGACGCTTCCCCTAAGTCCTTCATGGAGAAGTGCCTAGATAGCCAAGCCTTTACTGTGGAGAGCATTCCCACATCATTCCCAATAATCAAGATGTCATCCATATATAATACCAAAAAGGTGATAGTACTCCCACTTACCTTCTTGTATACACAAGGCTCATCTTCGTTCTTAACGAAGTCATAAGATCTGATCACCTCATCAAATCTTATGTTCCAACTTCGGGAAGCTTGCTTTAGTCCATAAATGGACCTAAGCAATCTGCACACCTTATCTGGGTTATCCCTAGACACGAATCCCTCAGGCTATATCATATACACCTCCTCCTCGAGGTTACCATTGAGGAATATGGTTTTGACATCCATCTGCCAGATCTTATAATCATAGTGTGCTGTAATAGCCAATAGAATTCGAATAGATTTTAGCATGGCTACGGGTGAGAAAGTTTCGTCATAGTCAACACCTTACCTTTAACGATACCCCTTAGCCACTAGCCTTGCTTTATAGGTCTCTACCTTTCCATCTACTCTAATCTTCTTTTTGAAGATCCACTTGCAGCCAATGGGTACAATACCCTCGGGTGCATCAAGTAGGTTCCAAACCTTGTTGGAGTACATGGAATCCATTTCTGAATTCATGGCTTCTTGCCATTTCCCGGAGTCTATGCTCATAATAGCCTCCTCGTAGGTTTGAGGATCAATATCCTCAACATTCTCTCTTCTGATATGTCCCACATATCTCTCAGGAGGATGGGATACTCTACCAGACATACATAAAGTTGGAACTTGTGTGCTAGATATCTGAACAGATTTTGGTTGTGGAATGGTGTTTGAGCTAGGTTCTCCAACCTCGCTCAACTCTATCATGCTACCACTATCTCCACCAAGAATGTATTCCTTCTCAAGGAACACTGCTCTCTTGGCTATAAAGACCTTTTGGTCCTCAGGGTGGTAGAAATAATACCCACAAGTTTCCTTAGGGTATCCTACAAACTTGTACCGTTTCGTCCTAGTTTCCAACTTATTGGGATTGTCTTTTAACGTGGGCAGGGTAGCCCCAAATCTTAACAACAATAAGATCAGACTTCTTTTCATTCCATATCTCATATGGAGTAGACATTATTAACTTAGTTAGAATTCTATTCAGAAGGTAAGCTATGATCTCTAGGGCATATCCCCAGAATGAGATGGGTAGGTCGGCGAAACTCATCATGGAACGCATCATGTCTAATAGTATACAATTCCTCCTTTCTGATACACCATTAAGCTGTGGTGTATAAGGAGGTGTCCATTGGGATAAAATCTCATGGTCTTTGAGGAACTGAGTAAACTCTATACTCAAGTACTCACCTCCTTGATCTGATCGAAGGGTTTTAATACTCTTTCCTGTTTGGTTCTCCACTTCATTCTTATATTTCCTGAATTTCTCAAAAGCCTCAGACTTATACTTCATCGAGTACACATATCCGTATCTTAAGAAATCAACAGTGAAAGTAATGAAGTAGGAGTAACCACCTACGGCATGAGTTGACATGGGACCACATACATCACTATGTATGAGTTCCAGTAACTCAATGGCTCTCTCTCCAGTTCCACTAAATAGAGAGTTAGTCATCTTTCCCCGAAGGCAATGTTCATAAGTCATATATGACTCATAGTCAAATGGATCTAGATATACATTCTTTAGCAACTTTTGAATCCTTCCCTCATGGATGTGACCTAGCCTACAATGCCATAGATATGCATTGTTCACCTCTTCTCGTTTCCTTTTAGACTCACTTACACTCATGATATGTGGAGCTGTATCTAGTATAAACAAACCATTATGCAATATTCCTCTCGTGATGATCTCATCATCTAATATTATTGAACAATCATTATTCTCAAAAACTAATTTATATCCGCTAATTGTCAAACATAAAATAGAAATAATATTTTTGGTAATAGAAGGAACATAATAGTATGTATCTAATACAATAATAACTCTATCAAGTAGATGTAAGGTGACCTTGCCAATAGCCACTATAGCAACCTTGCTACATTGCCCATCTTAAGGTCCATCTTGCCTTTGTTCAATCTCCTAGTCCTGCTAGAACCTACAACGAATTATAGATATGATAAGTACTCTTGGTATCCAATACCTATGTATTATCATAAGATTCTGACAAATGGAGACTGATCATGAATGTACCTGAAGCTTCTCCAAGCTTCTGTTTCACCCTCTCTGCAAGGTACTCTTTGCAGTTCCTCTTCCAGTGCCCATCTTTATCACAGTGGAAGCACTGGCCTTTATCCTTTGTTGGGTTTTTCTTGGCAACCTTTGTCTTACCCATTTTGCTCTTGCCCTTGCCCTTCTTAAGGGACTTCTTAGCCTTCCTTTTCTTTCTGGTCTCACCAGTATAGAGAACTGGCTTCTCTTTCTTGATGGTGCACTCTGCTTCTCTCAACATATTGAGGAGCTTTAGGAGGGTCACCTCAAGTTTGTTTATATTAAAATTTATTATGAACTGAGAAAAAGAATCTGGTAGGGACTAAAGCACAAGATCCACATACAGGTTATCCTCTAGGACCATTCCTAGACCTGTGAGTTTCTCGATCCACTCAATCATCTTAAGAATATGGTTCTGAACCGATGTCCCCTCAGTCATTCTAGCATAGAAAAGACTCTTTGATATCTTACATCGCTGAGTTCTTCCCTGTTCCTCAAACAGTTTACGAAGATGCATGAGTATGAAATTAGCATCCATATTTTCATATTGTCTCTGTAACTCAATAGTCATAGAGGACAACATATAACACTGAGCAAGAGCGGAATCATCTATGTACTTCATATAACGAGCGATCTCATCCTCGCTTGCCCCTTCATCGGGCGTAGGGATCACTGTATCAAGGATGTACGTGATTTTCTCCGCCATGAGAACGATTCTCAAATTGCAAAGCCAATCCGTATACTTTGGACCAGTGAGGCGGTTGGCATCAAGTATGTCATGTAAAGGATTTGAAAGCGACATTTTCTAAAATTAAAGATGTAGCAGAAATAAATAACATGCAGACTTTACAAAAATTAAACAGTTAAGATAACGACTTCTATCTTAATGTTCTCCTACTAATTTTTCACGAGACACACAACACCCTCCGATATGTGAATCGGAGTCCCCCGACTGATCTCTAGTAGGGATCGGGATCCAATCAGCGTCTTAACGTAACCTCGAGAGACTCGACCAATCACATTAAGCCCATAAAGGTAGGCAACTCTTGTCAATCACAACTCCTTGTGATTCTCATCCTGTTTGGCCTCCGAACCACCATGGTCTCGAGGGACTCGACCAACCATTATGTTCGGTTAAGTCATCACCATCGTTACAAGATGAGTCTGATTTGATGATATACTCTCGAGGGACTCGACCAAGCATACTATGTCCTCAGGTCACCGGTGACATCTTTATGTCATAGATAAGATAGCAAAACGTGATATAGGTGAGTCTCGAGGGACTCGACTAACTCAACCTACATCGGGAATTGGTTCCTATCTATAACAATAGAAAGCCACGTGGGTCAATCTAATTGTCTCACGTTTACCGACTTAATATTATTAATAGAGGGGTTTTTTGATTTGGTCTCCTAACATAATGTGTCACACACATACATATTTAATATATATCTACATCGTATGCAAATATATATATATAGTAGTTGTATAACTAATCACACATCACATGAGCAATCACACCAGATATCATGGACCACATCCTAATGTGATCAGGCCTAAGCCAGTGGGTCCAATTACTCACATCAAGATCTATGTGTGCTTCAACGTATCTCAATGCCCTGTGATCGTCCTTCTCGTTTCGTCGGTTCCGTCGACATCTCAACGCATCTCCATGCGTCGGATCGTCCATATCGATCGCGTGGGACCCACTACCGTTGCGCCTCCTCATATAATTACAACATAATTATAGGCACGCAGGCCCGATAATAAATGAGAAAAATAGAGGCTCGTAGGCCCCAATAATAATAATCACATCTACACACATCACATCACAAGGTTCATAATCATCTGTCCACATCATACATCACATGTATATGTTAATTTATAGGACTACTAGATAAATAATAATATTTAATTAAATTATTTAATTAACATATATATTTTTTTGAAATCAGGGATATAGAAATTTTTTTTTGAATTTTGAAGGGTATTTTGGTCATTCGACCAAAAAGGGATAGAAATCAAAATTTCTAAAATTTCGAGGGGCAAAACTATCTTTTACCCGAAAACCCTAATCCCTCTATTGCATTGTTGCGTTGTGGCCACCGCCACCCTACCACTACTCGCAAGCACGCCTACTCGCAGGCGAGCACCGTTGCCCCGCAGGCAGCGTTGCTGCCGCGGGTGCCGCCCGTAGGGACCTCGCGGGCGCCATTGTCCCACAGGCAGTGTTGCCGCCGTGGGTGCCTCTGCCCGTGGGCTGTGGGGTAGTGCCCACAGCCACTGTTACTCCCACGGGTGTCTCTGCCTGTGCCTTGCAGGTAGGCAGTAGGCCACCAACCGCTTGTCGCCACCTGCAGCTTGCATGGGGCTCCTTGCACGCAGCCGCCACCACCGCTGCCATTGTAGGTAGCAAGGCTATAAGCAGCCTTACGACCACCTGTACGACCGCAGCAAGGGCAGCAATACTTGTTGCCCTTCCTCACTTTTTGCGCTAATGATTTTGACGACAAAAACTAGTCTAGATCACAACACATGCAGTTTAAGATCCGATCTTCATATGAACAACCTGGCTTTGATACCACTGTTAGGAAATCCTATGGGGTGACATCTCATGCGCAGCAGAAGAACAAAAAATAAAACCACAGATTTTTTGTAAAAAGGTTCCATCATCGTGTGAAGATCGGTGCGTAAAAAAAATCTACGAAAACTGTGTAAAAAAAATACCTAGGGAGATCATATATCCCTGAATCCCTGTAGATCTATAGGAGAGGATGAAGAAGGTCAAGCGTCCTCCTCTCTAGTAGTATCCACACGATAGGGACTACGACGATGCACCTCTCTGGGGGGAGGAGAACATAAGGTGACTACAAAAAGAACCCCCAGCCTATAGAGCTTTGGTTCCCTCTTATTTATAGGAGCCCCCTGTAAACCCTAATGGATGTTGCCCTATTGGATATTGGATCTCCATCCAATTACCCAAGCCTCTTGGATTAGTGGGTCTCTACCCAATAATCTCTTATTAGCAATTATTGGATCTCATCTTAGGATCCAATAATTCATGGGATTAATGGATATCCAATAAGATAGGGGCTCCATCAAATATCTTATATCCGAACCTCTACTCGTCGTAATACCTACCATATGTGTATGACCCTCTAGGCCCAATATCAAGCTGGTCGTGAGATATACTTGTCAGAACTCCTTCTGACTCAGTGAATTATTATCTCTATAATAATTCACCCAACTCATCGATTGCGGACGTACTAGGCCACTACGTCGCAACCCCTAGACGATACAGGAGAATCCAATCTTTTGGACCTATCTATCCTTAATTACCATGTATCTATAGTTCCTCATCCATCTAATATCCCAGAGACTCTATATCGGGCATGATACTGTCAGGCCCATACGGTCTCTCCTCGAGTCTTGCTCTCGTCGGATTCTCTCGGAGAACTCTTTCTCTCTCAATCCGAATAACCTTGACTAAGGATTTGGTCGAGCAAGAATACATAAGATATTCCTCTCATGATACCGAGAGCGGATGATCCTCTATTGACACTCAATAGCCCTCATAAGGTTGGCTACCATTCCCAATAATCGATTGTACTAGATCTAGAATTTTCCAAACCTATAAGTCTTGCATCAAAGAGTGGAGTACTCGTACAGGACATCCTTGGTGTCTTAAGTCTAAGGACCAGATATACTACTGGGACTATAGAATCACTGTCTGACTTGAGGTATCAATAACCATCCAGTATTCCCTAAGCGGATCAATTAGTAAACTCATTCTCCAATGAGCACCTGCACTATACCCTTAGTGTCCCCATACGAGTAGCTATGAGATCAGCTACCTCCATCATATGAATGGGTATATAGCACACCAGTCTATCCGGTTGTCTCGATATCCCAGCGGTAGTACCACTAGACTAGGCGATGGTACCACCTAGTACACTGACAGAGCAGGGTCAACTGGCGATGGTACCGCTAGTGTCAGGCAATGATACCGCCAATACCCAGAAATCTGAAATGTGACTCTTTTTGGCTCAAATTCTGAAGCCAAATGATTTTATAAAAACTCTTACTTCTCAGTTGGCTAAGCACATTGAGAAATAATAAAAATTGAGTCATAGTTCTAACAAAATTGCATTTGATAGCTTGAGTATTCACCTCCCAAGTCTCATTTGTAAAAGTTCTATAAGAGAGTGTGAACCACTTGTAAAAGTTTGTAAGAGGGGTGCTTGGTCCTTCCCCTTCAAGAATAATTGATGGTGGAAGTTGGGAATCTTATCGGAGGAGGTTTCGAAAGTGGACATAGGTCATTTGACCGAACCACTATACATTGCTACATGCTTCTCTTGATGTGTAAGTTTTAAATTGCTGCATTTTAATCTTTCCTTAGCTGCAATCTCTTGATCTCCTCCTCTCTACTTTCTATCATATTCACTCAAATCACTTTGTTGAAATCATTTTCGTCGAACTGAAACTTCTCAACACACAACTCTTAGTGCCGCTTTCGATCCTAACAGATTATATAGAAAATACTTGGGTTTATTTCTTGAAAGAAAAAGAGGAAGTCTTTAGCATGTTCAAGAAATTTAAAACTTTTATAGAGAATGAAAGTGACTTCTATACCAAAACTATCCACTCTAGTTGAGATGGTGAATTCATCTCCAAAGCATTTGAAGATTTTTGTTATAAACATGACATTCAACATCAACATACAACACCTTATTCTCCACAACAAAATAGTGTGGCAAAGAGAAAGAATCATATAATTCTCAACATAGTGAGAAGCATGATTAAGATAAAAAAATATGTTGAAAGAATTTTAGGTCGAAGTGATAACTTATGCCGTTTACATCCTAAATCAGTGTCCTAGAAGAACAAGACTCCACAAGAGGCATAGATTAGAAGAAAACTAAACGGATCACATTTTAAGGTTTTTGGGTACATTGGTTATACACATGCACCCGATAAAAAAAAAAAAACCAAGTTGGAGGACAAGAGCTCCAAACTCATCTTCATTCGGTATGATGCTAAATCCAAAGTCTACAAATTATTTGATCTTAACAATTCAAAGGTTATTATAAGAAGGGATGTGGAGTTCAATGAAGAAGGTGCATGGAATTGGGAGAAATATATCGAAGAGTTGCATGAAGATGAACAAAAGTAAACGGAGTTTGAAATTGCTTCACCATCTTCACCACTATCATTATCAACATCTTTTTTCTTCTACACAATCATCTTCAGAAGATAGTCCAGTACCTTAAAGAATAAGAAGTCTAAGATATTTATATAAAATAATAAACGAATTGAATCTTGTTTGTCTCCTTGCTGTTTGTGAACTGCTTCAAACTACTTCAATATGAATATGTCATGAAAGATAAAAGGTGGAAGGATGAAGAGATCAACTCCATCTTGAGAAACAAAATTTGGGAGCTAGCATCGGTATCTAATTGACTAAATTCTATCAGTGTGAAATGAGTTTACAAAATCAAAAAAATTGCACAAGACAAAGTTGAGAAGTACAAAGCTAGATTAGTAGTAAAGGGTTACAAATAAAAATTAGGCATCGATTATGATAAGGTATTTGCCTCTATTATCTGAATAGAAACTATTAGATTGACTATATCTATTATTGCTCAAAATAATTGGTCAATTTATTAAGAAGTATACATAAAATAACCATTTGGTTATATTAAAAAAGGGCATGAAAAGAAGGTTCTTAAGTTAAAGAAAGCTTTGTATAGGCTAAAGTAAGCTAGAGTGTGGCACGTAAGAATTGATACCTACTTCAAGCAAAATGATTAAGAACAATGTCCTTATGAAAGTGCCCTTTATAAGAAGATGAATAAAAATAGAGATATTCTACTTGTTTGCTAAAAGCAACTCACTTATGTTTCAAGAATTCAAGCAAACAATGGTTCATGAATTTGAAATGATTGACATTGGGATCATGTCTTATTTCTCTGACATTGAAGTGAAGCAAGTAAAGAAAGTATCTTTATTTCACAAGAAGGATATGCAAAGGAGGTTCTTAAAAGATTCAAGATGAAAGATAATAAACTGGTTGGCACACCGGTTGAATGAGACATTAAACTTTCAAGACAAGATGATGATAATACAATTGATCCAACTTATTTCAAAAGCTTAAGATGCCTAATTTGCATGAGACTGGATAGTTTATATGGAATCGAATTAATAAGTCGATTTATAGTAGAACCAAAGTGGATACAATTGTTAATAGAATTTTATTCTACATCAAAGGTACCATAACTCATGTTTTGCTATATTTATTTTCTAATGATTTTCGATTTGTTGGCTATATCAATAGTGATTGTGGTAGAGTTCTAGAAGATCGAAAAAGTATAATCGGCTTTGTTTCTTATATGGGTGACAATGCTTTCACTTGGTACTCGAATAAGCAATCTATTGTGATGTTATCTATATGTGAAGCAGAATATATTGTGACATTATCATATGTCTATCATACTATATGTTTAAGGAAGCTCTCGAATGAAGTCAATTATTCATAAGATCAAGTTACAAATATAAATGCTGATAACAAGTCGATAATTGCATTGCCCAAGAACCTGGTCTTTCATGAACGAAGCAAGCATATTGATGTTCATTATCATTTCATTTAAGATCAAATTAAGAAAAAAGTTTTATTGGACTATATCAAATCCATTGATCAAGTTACAGATATTTTCACCAAGCCCCTCAATTTGTAGATATTTTTAAAAATAAAAATATAATTTGGAATGTGTGATGAAAATAAATTAAGTTTAAGGGGGTGAGGTGTTAAAAGAATTAAACTTAATTAAAAGAGAGGATTGAAACCTCTCTCATAATTACATGGGTGAAAACAATTATAACCTCTAGAATTTTAATGAGAATGGAGATGTTACACTATGATAAAGACCACCATGAAGGAGGTTATATAAATAATAAATTATTTATAAATTAGATAGGTTACATATAATAAAAGTATATGAATGTAGCCATAAAAATTGAGTTTTGTAATTTTCATCTATGGCCCTATAAATAAATAAGTTTTGTCATGAGAAAAAGTGAAAAAAGAAAAGGGTAAAGACTTACATACAAGAAATAAAAATTTTAGTTTATCTCTTATTTTATCCCTCAATTCTTCTTCTCTAACTGTCCCTATCCCATCTAGAAGGGATGCGAAAGATGAAAAAGCTGCACCTCTGGACAAGGATGTTTCCTTACAGTTAAATCATTTATTTTGTCACCATGTATGTTTGCTTCAGCTGGTAATTCTTGTTTTAGTATTTTGCAGTCTCGAAATGAACTGTTTGAAAGTCTAAAGAAAGGTGTTTATGTGAGATCTATAAGTATCCCGTTTAGGCATATTACAATATCCTGAAAATGGAAGGGCTACATCCAAGTGCCGAAGAGGAAGATGAGGAAGTAGAACTATATGGCATCAATTTATGATTCATTTCCTGGTTTATTAGCTGCCTTGTAGTAACTTGGGTAGACTTTTATCCTACCAGGAGCTAGAAATAGAACATGTAGATGGTTTTGATGAACTTGAAGAGGAAGAGGACATGGACTTAGGTGGTTTTGTGAAAGATGAGTCTATGATGGATGATCACATGGTAAACATTCTTCAGGTCATTTAGAAACATATGTTGCAACCAACCTTGTGCTACCCAAAATATTTAGTCTTCACTCTTTAGATTGATTGTCTGGTTACTGTAATAACAATAGAATTCTGGAGACGTTATTTATAAATCTAGTCTGATGGGCCACATTTTATTAGTCACTTAGAGTGGCTGTTTTTGAGATCGAAACCAAAAATGTTATGATCTTGGGTTATACTGGGTGGTTACCTGTGATATAAGTTAGATAGTCGCAATCATCAAGACGTTGAAACTTTCTACTAAATGAACTAATTTTTGGCACAGATGAATGGATGATGACAATGAAGTAGAACCATCAAATCAACATGCTATCAAGAAAATACGAAAAGCATCTGGATCTGAGTCAAGAAAGATTGATTGCAATGATTTTGGTACAAGGCTAAAAAGAAAGGGGAGGGTACTCGATGAGGTACAATGCATTCTTTCCTAGAATCTGTCTGCAATTGATTGAAAAGTTCGCTTACATGACAAGCTAAGAAATCATTAAAGAAGGAATTGTTGATGTGTTTCCTTATGCTTGCAAGCTCATATCTACTCATGAAGAATGGTGTGCGGATCACACTTTGGCCCAATAAGTAATGGATTGTTTTGATCCCCTCATCTTGTCTCCTTCCACCTCTATTTTTAATAAGTATGGATGATCTTTATAATTGGGTCATGCTATAGTAGTGCTACAGTGTATTGCATCAAAAGGGAAAAGAAAAGATAAGATAACGAGAGTTAGAGGGGAAGAATTGACAGATGAAATAAGAGACAAATTAAAATTTTTATTTCTTGTAGATAAATCTTTACATTTGTGTTTTCTCTCTTTTTCTTATGATAAAACTCATCTATTTATAAGGTCATACATGAAAGTTATAAAACTCAATTGTTAAAGCTATATTTGTATACTATGTAACCTATCTAATTTATTAGTGGTTTATTATTTTCATTACCTCGTTTTTCATGGTGATTTTTGTAATGGTGTAACCTCTCTATTCTCACTAAAATTTAGAGGTTATAATTGTTTTCACTCATGTGATTATGATAAAGGCCTCAATCCTCTCTTTAAATTAAGTTTAATTCTCCAAATACCTCCCCCTTAAAATTAATTCATTTTTATCACACATTCCAAGTGATGTCTTTATATTGAAAAAATCTCTGAATTGAGGGGCTTGGTGAAAATATCTGCAACTTGATTACTGGATTTGATGTAGCACATTGAAACATTCTTCTCCTTGATTTGATCTCAAATGAAATGGTTATGAATATCAATATGCTTACATCGGTCATGAAAGATTGGGTTTTTTGCCAATGTAATTGTTGAATTGTTATTAACATTTAATTTTGTAGCTTAATCTTATAAATAATTGACTTTGTTCAAGAGGTTCCTTAGCCATATAGCATGACATACACATGATGATATTGCTATATATTTCACTTCACATGTAGGTAATGTCATAATGGATTACTTCTTTGAATACCAAATGAAAGTGATGTTGCCCATATAAAAAACATAGTTGGTTATACTTTTTTGATTTTTTAGAGCTTCACCCCGATCACTATCGAAATAGCTAGTAAGTAAAAAATCATTAGCAAATGAATATAGTAGATCATGAGTTATGGTATATTTGATGTAGCATAAAATTCTTTTAGCAGCCTTCATATGTGTTGAGTTTAGTTCTTCCATAAATCGACATACTAATATGGTTTCTTATAGAATATCCAGTTTCATACAAGCTAGGTATCTCAAGTTTCCTACTTAGCCTTTGAAATATGTTGGATCAATTATATCACTATCATCTTGTCTTAAAAGTTTAATGCCACATTTAATTGGCATGCCAATCAATTTATAATCTTCCATCTTGAATATTTTGAGACCTCCTTTGCATATCCTTCATGCGAAATGAAGATGTCATCTTTACTTTGCTTCACATCGTCACCAAGGAAATAAGACATGAGCCCAATGTCGGTCATTTCAAATTCCTAGATCATTGTTTGCTTAAATTCTTCAAACATAAGTGAGTTGCTTTATGTAAAGATAAGATCATCTGCATATAAGCAAACAAGATATTTTCATTTTTGTTCATAATCATTTTGCATGAAGCAGGCATCAATTTTAACATTCTAGGCTCTAAGTGCTTACTTTAACCCATACAAAGCTTTCTTTAATTTAAGATTTTTTTTCATGCT
This sequence comes from Musa beccarii, assembly GCA_024322285.1. Lineage (NCBI taxonomy): Eukaryota > Viridiplantae > Streptophyta > Magnoliopsida > Zingiberales > Musaceae > Musa > Musa beccarii. The sequence goes on along the minus strand of CM044396.1, from coordinate 37,113,238 downwards.
CCCCCTTTTTAATATAACCCAATGGTTGTTTTATGTATACTTCTTCAAGAAAATCATTTAAAAATATATATTTAATATTCATTTAATAAATTATTCAATTATTTTATGTGGCAATGGATATGATCAATATGATGGTTTCCATTCTGATAATAGGGGCAAATACCTCATCATAGTTGATGCTAGATTTTCGCTTATAACCCTTTGCCACCAATCTAGCTTTGTACTTCTTAACTTGGCCTTGTGTATTTTTATTGATTTTGTAAACCCATTTCACACCATTAGGATTTTGTCCTAGAGGTAATGATGCTATCTCTCAAGTTTTCTTTCTGACGATGGAGTTGATTTCTTTATTCATAGCATTCTTCTATCTTTTATCTTTCATGGCATCTTCATATTGAAGTGGCTTACCGTCTGCAAGGAGACAAATAAAATGTAATTTATTTGTTACTTTATATAAATCTCTTAGACTTTGTTCTTTAAGATATTAGGCTATCTTGTGGAGATGATTATGTTGAAGAAGATGGTGATGATGATGGTGAAGAGGGTGAAGTAATTTCAAAATTTGTTTGCTTTTGTTCATCTTCATGCAACTCTTCGATGTTTTTCTCCCATTGAACTCCACATCCCTACTTATAAGTTATAACAACCTTTGAATTGTTAGGATTAAAAAATTTGTAGGCCTTGGCTTTAGCGCCATCCCGATGAAAATGAGTTTTGAGCTCTTGTCCTCCAACTTTGTTCTTCTGGAGATGATTGTGTTGAAGAAGATGTTAGTGATGATGGTGGTGAAGATAGTGAAGTAATTTCAAACTCTATGTGCTTTTGTTCGTCTTAATGCACAACTCTTCGTTGTTTTTCTCCCATTGAACTCGACATCCCTACTTATAATAACCTTTGAATTGTTAGGATTAAAAAATTTGTAGGCCTTAGATTTAGCGTCATATTCGATGAAAATGAGTTTTGAGCTCTTGTCTTCCAACTTTGTTCTTCTTTGATTTGGTATATGTACATAACCAATGCACTCAAATATCTTAAAATGTGAGACACTTGATTTTCTTCTAGTCTGTGCCTCTTATGGAGTCTCATTCTTTAGGCTTGATGTAGGGCATTGATTTAGGATGTAGACGACACAAGCCATCGCTTTGGCCCAAAATTCGTTGGGCATATTTTTTATTTTGATCATGCTTACCACCATGTTGAGAATTATCTGATTCTTTCCCTCCATTGCACCATTTTGTTGTGGAGAATATAGTGCTATGAACTGATGTCGAATGCTATGTTCATCACAAATATCTTCAAATGTTTTGGAGGTGAATTCGCCACCTCGATCATAGCGGTTGGTTTTGATGTAGAAGCCACTTTCATTTCACCACAAAAATTTTGAACTTCTTGAACATACTAAAGACTTCCTCCTTTTTCTTTCAAGAAATTAGCTCAAGTTTTTCTTGTATAATCATCAATAAAAGTTAAAATATAGTGATGCTTACCAAAAGATGTTAGAGCAATAAGACCACAAACATCGATGTGAATAAGTTAAAGTGGCTTCTTTGCTCTAAAATTTGCCTCATCTTTGTTGATTCCATGTTGAGATATGTAAGTTTCAAGTGTTCAAGCCTCAAATGCCATAGCCAAGAGAAGTCCTTTGCATAAGTCTTTAAACATTTTGACACATCAGGATCAATGGTTAAGATAAATAATCTATCCTTTGACATCTCCACTTGAACAATAAAGTGATTTACGTTACTTCTAATAAAGAGTTGTCTTTCATATGAATATCATAGGGTAATTATAGATTGCCCCTTATAGTTAACTATGATTAGCATTCTGATTCCTATACTTTAAAAAATAGCATTGAGCCCTACACTTACGAAGGTGAAAAATTTAACACCAATTCTTTTAGCGTCATTAACTTCGTTGATGGAAAAAACCATAATTATTGTCATGTGAAAAAAAAATGCTAATAAAAAAGATAGAAACATAATTTTATTATTTTTTAAATTATTAAATTTATATCTACTTCTTGCCCTAACTTATTTCTCTTCCTCCTCTTTCTGCTTCTCTTTCCGATTTACTTGCCCTTTGCTCACCCACCGCACTTGCTCGACCTGCACCACTTTGCTTGACCGTCACCACACCTGTAATACTCCTTGTCGCCATTGCACCTGCATCATTCGATCGTCGCTCCTGCATCACTTGACCATCATGGCTCCTACATCGCTCGACCACCACCTCTCCTGCATTACTCGTCGATCGCCACACCTTCTCACCCATTGCTCACCTACCGCACAATTGGGATGTTCATTGTGGATCTAGAGTATATGAACTTTTGCCAACAAAGACAGGAGAGGACCTTGCTATTTACTTTCTACTAGCAAATGCCACCATGAATCCTCCACTATTGATCTGGAAAGTAAAGTAGTAGTAGCCTAATTGATGATGCATTTGTCTGACAATATAAGAACAGATTTAATGTAATTTTTGAAGTGAAATTAAGCATATTTATCAACTCAGTTGAGATATTTGATTCATATGTATATCAAAACAGAGGAGATAAAAAGGGGGATGGATCATACGGAGGGGTTGGTGGTGGTGTTGACGATGAGGAGGGAGATCTCGTCGACCTTGGGGTGGAAGACAACGAACTGAGTGCTGCAAGAGGAGAGGGAGAGGTGGCTGTCGCAAGGGGACAATTGTAGGCTTTGGTTGAGGAATGATTCCCGACAGGAAAAGGTGATCCCGAAAGTGAAGCCATCCTATTGCTAGACCTTGGTGTCGTCGTATGGCTAGAACATCGAGTTCTCATTAGGTCGATTCTAAAGTGGAGACACACAAGTAGTAAGCTTCTCTGACGACGACGAGACTGTCATCGGCTAGGGCTGGGATGACGGGGCGGTAGGCGAGCAAGGTGCGACGAGTGAGCTAGGTCCGGTGTAGTGGTAGCGAGCGATGCAGGAGAGGAGGTGGTCAAGCAGGTCTAGCACAATGTAGGAGATGCGACAGTCAAGCAATGTATGAGTGGCAATTGTCGAGCGGGTGTTATGGGCGAGTAGCGAGAAAGAGGTAAGAGGAACAGAAATCGGTTAAGATGAGAAATGGATATAAATTTAATAATTTAAAAACTAATAAAATTATATTTTTTTATCCTTTACATTTGTGTTCTTTTTGCACGTGACAATATGTGTGATTTTTTTCATTGATGAAATTAATAATGTAAGAAGAATTGAGGTTAAATATTTTATCTTTGTAAATGTAGAGACCCCAATGTTACTTTTGAAAATATAAGGATCGAGATGCTAACCATAGGTAAACTATAGGGGGTAATCTATAATTACCCTGAATATCATAATCATTTCTAATAATTTCCAAAAGCTAAAAATATTATTCTTCATATCTAGGAATTAATAAATATTTGAAAAAGATTGATGACTTCAGGCAAATCAAGATGTTACTTTTGAGGAGTCTCCTTCATCCAACTCCAAAAATAGATTTTAGTAACCACACATATAATTGCTAGTTTCGGTATCCTAGTACCACTTGTTTTACAAGATGAAATTTTCTTCTTTATGTACTAGCACCTAGCACTAAAAGAGAATCTTCTTCTTTTCAACATAGTTAGTATTTTCTTCAACTTGATTCTTTTTGTTTCAATTACATTCGGAAGTATAATGATGATATTTTTTGCACTAATAGCATTGAACTTTGGAACGATTATACATTTGGCCTCTTGTATCTCCTCTTTATTATTCTTCTTATTCTTGTTTTAGACTTTGATCTTTTTCATTATTTTTTCCTCTTCCTCCTTGGCTATGTCCTCTACCATGACTATGGCCTCTTGCACGTCCTCGGCCTCTTCCACGACTATGATTACTTGAGCCTTTATTTCTTTCTTTCAAAGTGAGCTTTGTTTGGAGAACTTATTCCACTATATCTAGTTTCTTCTTATTAACTAAATGTTTATTTGCTTCCAAAGAATCCATTAGCTCATTAGTAGTCATTTGGTCTAAATCCTTTGATTCTTGGATAGAGATCATGATAAAGTTAAACTTTTCATGTAGTGATCGAAGTACTTTTTCAACCACACGTACATTTTCTAGATTCTCACCATTTCTTCTTAGTTGATTGACAACGGTAAAAACTCTTGTAAAAATAATCCGAAATAGTCTCAAACTCATTTATTTGCATTGTTTCAAATTCAGCCCTAAGTGATTATGGTCAAATTTTTCTCACCTTTTCAACTCCTTTGAAAGAGTCTTAAAGAATCTCCCAAGTGTCTTTAGAGGTGTCGATAGCTGCAACCTTCTCAAATTTGCCTTCATCTAACTCTTGGTAGATGAGGAAGAGCGCCTTCTTGCCTTTGTTCCTCATGTCCTTCGAAAAATCTCTTTGGTTCGCCATAAGGATGACATCATCTTGAGGGCTCCTTGTAGCCTCTCTCTATCACCTCCCATATGTCTTGTGAGCCAAACAAGACATTCATATGGATGCTCCAATTTTCGTAGTTGTCTTTTTGTAAAGCAACGCACTTGAAGTTGCATCCCATTAACTATTTTGACTTGGCTTTGATACACTTTAAAGGGAAAAGAAAAGATGAGATAGAGAGAGTTAGAGAGGAAGAATTGAAGGACGAAACAAATGAGAAACTAAAATTTTTATTTCTTGTAAATAAGTCTCTACACATTTTTATTCTCTCTTTTTTCCATGATAAAACTTACCAATTTATCTAGTCATAGATGAGATTTATAAAACTAAATTATTAAGACTACATTTATATACTTTTATTATTGACTAATTTACTAAAATCAAAGGATTTAGACCAAATGACTACTAATGAGCTAATGGGTTCTTTGGAAGCAAATAAATATTTAGTCAATAACAAGAAATGAGAGATAGTGGAACAAGTTCTCCAAACAAAACCCACTTTGAAAGAAAAAATAAAGGCCCAAGTAATCATGGTCATGGAAGAGATCGAGGATGTGCAAGAGGCCATGGTTGTGGTAGAGGACATAACAGGAGGAAGAAAAAAAACACAATGAAAAAAAATCAAAGTCTAAAACAAGAATAAGAAGAATATAACATATCTAATTTATATAACATATCTAATTTACGTTCATATACTTTCATATCCTTCATGATGATCTTTATGATGGTATAACCTCTCTAATCTCACTAAATTCTAGAAATTATAATTGTTTTCACATTATGAGACAGGTTTCAATCCTCTCTTTTAATTAGGTTTAATTCTCTTAACACAGACATCTTGTTAAACATTGTAGGCTTTTGTCATAATATTAGACTATCCGGCTTAGAATGATCGTGCGATTCATGCTTTTGTTCTTCCACTTGCTTGGAGAGTTTTGCATATCAAAATTATTGTACAGATGAATCATTACATCAACATGGGGGCTAACAAGCTGATATTACTTCTTTTTCTGTAACAGGTTGAGCAAGATGAATACAAGGGTGAGAGACAAAAGACACATGTATCAGCTCACCACGACCATCAATGGTGAGACCGTAACCTTCTTTGGCAAACTTTCATTATAGTGTTGGTCGTGTCATGAAATGAAGTTGTTCATGATCATCCTGAATATGTAAATCTTTGTTCCCTTGGAGGGTTAGTAAAAGCTTGACGGCGACAACAGCAGCATGCATGTGTTCTACTTGGTTGCAATCTTTCTTCAGCGATCATTGATGGCTTAAGCATATGTGTACTGATAGAAAAACATGAAGACAACGCAGTCTTCGCCTGAGCTAGGAGGAGGTCATCGAGCATCTGGGAATGCTTTTACGTAGTTTTGTTGGTTAATTTATTCTTACTCGAAAACTTGGAAGAATGTCAGCTGACATCTTCATCAGTTTAGTTCCTGGTGATATCTGTGGCCAGTAAATTAGGGACAGGCAATGGACGTATCAATCTTTCTTTTGCTTCAATCATGGGGATCTGCTAGTGTTGTTCCTCCACTTCTTCAGGTGGGTTTTTTGTTGCTCTCCCTTGAATGATCAAACATGGTGATATAGATGAAGTCAAACAGGCTTTAATTTGTTCAGGTTACTTTCTGTTCCTCGTTAGGTTCTTCGTCAGAGAAAACTGCTCTGTCCTATCTTTAACTCGTCAACTTGCCTGCTGACAAGTAAACTATTCAATCAACTAGATGACATGAAAATTCGCAGCCGAGTGCTGTCATCAACTGCCATTTTCATAGATCAAGACATTCTTAAATGTGCAATATTTATATTGAAAGGACTTCTTTCTGCGCCGGAAAAATTTGGCATGGTGATGAATTAAGGCTGGTGTCGAGGATCAGATGCTGATCACAACATTCATGACGGTGCTCTTTATGATTCCTTTTATTTTTGGTTTTATGTCGCCTTTCTACCTGCATTCTGATCATGGTATGGAAGGAGAAGATCAAATGGAATTGTTCGGAAACGTAGAAGCGACTGCAGCGACAGCAACCACCAATTCACCGCGCGAAACTTCACCTGATCATCTATATCAGCTTCTGCGGTGGCCGTTGTACCTGATCATCTATATCAGCGATTGCATGGTCAAGCAATCTTCACCGAAATGGAGTCCAAATCAGAGTCGTCTCCCCACCAAAACCTGAACTACTAATCAGTCCTGCCAGAGATACGTGGACTATCTCGCATTGATCTGAAGAAGAAGAGTGAGAGATCAAACAGTTCCCAAGTAACCCAAAAGCATTGCACAGAAGCAACACCATAATCGTGTGTGTGTGTATATATATATATACACACATCAGCGAGGAGGTGGAGAGGGTAAGAGAGTCATAATTGTTGCGAGGATGGAGGTCGACGGCAATGTGCGACTGCGGTCTTTCACATGTGGAGGAGCGGTCGTGACCGAGGCACTGTGAGCTGGGTTCGGCGCCGGTGAGTGGATCGCATGTTTGGTGCGCGTCGTGCTTTTACGTGTGCGAGTAGGTTTGCTTTGCTGCGAGAGGTGGACAAGGTGGCCCGACGGAGGGCATTGAGCGACTGGTGATATCGGTGGCTGGGGTAGAGTAAAGGATCGGCGAGGGACACGAGGAAGGCGGCCTTGTGAAGGTGTCCCTTATCGGCGAGGGCAACGAATGCTACTAAGCATTCGCATCCGAACGATGAAATAAACATTAGTATGATCTACTATATTTTATGTTAAAAATATCAGATTTTTTTTTTTAACTTTGCCTAGTCAAGATTTACTTCATTATATTTTCATCATGTTATGGAGTAGAAAAAGTTCATGCATAGTTAAAAACTAGTGGCATAGCGATAATCGTAGCATAAAATCTTATCAGTACATCTTGAACAAATGAGGAGAATTTATGAATGACAAGAGAGAAAAAAAGAACATAATACTGATATTAAATAATTATATATATGTAATAATCTAATGCATTAAATTTCTATCAGTATCGAATTTGAGAACGGTCAATGTGTACAATCTTAAGTGTGGTGTCCAAAACGAGAGACAACTTTTTGAAGCAAAAGAGAATTGATATCTTAGTAAATGAGAACGTCATTCGAATTTGAGACGTAATTTTTTTTTTAAGTAAAAGAGAGTTGATGTACTAAAAAAAACCTGTGTCCACATGTTCGAAAGCCCAAAACCAAACTCAATCAGCTGTCTAGTATGGATTGGATTAGGATTGATTCACAATTCAATTTCAGTGTAAAGAAGTGTTTCTTAGTGACTTGATTCAGAGCTTAAAAAAAATAATTAAAAAAAAAACTCAACCGAACATCAATTACTGTGAATAGTAGAAAAAGCCATTACTTTCGACTACATAGCCATTGGAGAATTTAAGGACATACTTAAGCATAATAAATATTTTACATATATATATATATACATACATATACATATATATATACATATATATATACATATACATATATATATATACATATATATACATATATATATATACATATATACATACATATATATATATATATACATATATATATATATATGTATATATATATATGTATATATACGCTCGTGCATAAATATATTGCTTATTGATTTGCACGGTGTTGAGAGAGATCAAATATAATGTGGGGCTCATGATTATGGTCGTCAAAAATATGTTAATGCCGCCGATCTTATTAAGATTCCATGATGGCCCATCATATCAGAGATGTCCATCTCAAAGCGGACGGTGAAGATAGCAATCTCTTTGTTAATTTCACGATATAAATCGAGAGTAATTTTTTTCTTTGATTTCCTTATAAAAGATAACTTTTTCTTTTTTTTTAAAAAGTATCCTCTTTTTCTTTTTAACACTACCACATGATTCAAAAAAAAAAAAATCAAAATATCCGTCACCAATTCTTACCGTTAATTTTTTCTTATAATTTTTTCATCAGTTTTAAATCAATATAATATTTTTATTTAGCTCATTTATAATGTTTACAGTATTTTTATTGAGGTATTAAAAATATTATAAAGCTAATAAAAAAACTATAAATGACATCATATTATGTCACTTTAGTTATCATTATTTGTAGTTCATTACGATATCATATTTTTATATTTATAGTTAATTTAGTTAAGATTAAGAGTCTATTTGGGTCATTTATAATGTTTTCTAGTAGGTTTTATGGTATTTTTAGTGTGATGATCAAAACATCACAAGTAGTCAATTTTTAATTCCTGTTTGGATGGAGTTATTCCTAAATTATTATAAATATATATTTTTGAATTATAGTATACTATATCAAATAGTTTTTGGTATGTTTTGATTCCATTGGAGTCATTTATAACGTTTTTAAATAGATTTTATATATTTTTTTTGGTGGTGGCTAAAACATCTATAATAAGTCAAAATACTACAACAGATGAAAAAAGTATAATAAACTTTTTGAGGAATAATTTTGATTTTTTTGAATTAAGTATATAAATTAAGAACACTGTTTAAGACAAACTAAAAAGGCACGTCTTTTGAAAATAAAAAAATAGACAAACTTCTTCCTCTTTCGCTATTACTGTCCTTTCTTTTGCTTCCTCGCCATCTCAATCCCCTTTAACCTGTAAAAGATTGATACCAAACCTGTAACAACGATGCAGCGCCGCGTTCTAGGTTCTGGTCTGTTCGTGTGACAATGATACCTAACCTGTAAAAGAATGTGTTTGGGCTTGCTGCACCCGATGGTGTCCGTACCCACATTTTATGGGCACTGTAAGTACAGCATCGCGACGCTTGATGCTCCTTGGGCTGTTTCTTCTCGTTCATAGTTGTGATGAAATCCCATGCGACTTCCTATACACATCTCAAAGCTAACATCGTCTTGTTTCTTAAGTTCTCCGATCTTTTCTTATTTTTATTGAAGGTAAATATTGCTACAAGAATGTCAACGATACATATGAACACTTGTTAATTGGATGGATCTAAAACCATGTAGTCCATCTATATAATCATATTCATCCTCACTTTTGTGCTTGAGACTTAATTAGTACGTCACATCCTATTACCTACGATTCCTTTTTTTTTTTTTTGTGTGGGGGGGCGGGGGCTTCTTTTCCCGTCTTTTATTTGTAAAATTCAATGTCTCACGAAAAGAGGGAACCTCCTTACTATGGTGGTCAAACCCCAAAATTTAGCTACACCTCAAAACAAAACATAATTAACAGAAGGCAGCTCATGAAGAGGAGTCCAATGTGGGCATCCCGCTGAAAACGCTGAAAAGAGCAACTAAGAGATGCATATATCTTAGTCCACAAAGATGCTTAAACATGGAAACAGATGCAGGCAAGTCAGACAAGCAACTGATAACTTAAAATTTAAGAATCAAAGAAAATATAGTATGAGAAAACTTCTCAGTCCAAGCATACCATCCACTTGGGTAGTGCGAAATCAACAAAAGACCTCAAGCGCATGTTCCATATGAACATGAAAGGATCATAGTGTGCGGAAAATATGGTGGCTTGTGTTTCTTACTCTGCCCTAGATTGACCAGCTCGAGACGAGAGAATGATGCCAACAATGAGACCATATAGCGCAAGTGCTTCAGCGAAAATGAGAATCAGAATCATGCCGACAAAGAGCTTTGGCTGCTGTGCATTGGCCCTGAAATCAACATGTAAATAATCCCCCAAAATCATTAATTATTTATATCATGGAAAAAAATAAAGCATACAAGTTTTCTACAGCCAAGATTCACATTAAATGCAATGCTACAGTGGTTTAAAAAGCATAGAACATGTTAAGTGCCCTAAGATCATTGCCTTTATGCTTGTAGCCATTTACCAAAAGTGATTGGATTGTGAGATAAAAGCTAGATGTGTGGCACTTGTAACAGAGATATTTAACCCAAAGATGCTATCTGGCAAAGCACCAAGATTGCATCACGCAACAATCTTGGTCAACCATTTGTTCTCCTGTAAACAGAGAGCAAAGTTAAAACCCCCACAGCTCCACAATCCAGATGACCATAAGCAACCAGCTTCCATGAAATACTTCATCACAAGCTCACAGCTTACTCCAGATAGGCAAGGATTGTCACATACCCCACTCTTCTCTATAAACTACTAACATAGTTCAGTTTATAAGATTGGTTAGCTTTTTCAGACCAGATAGGCAAGGATGGACCGTAACATGTTTCATCTCAGTTGGTTCTTTGCAACCTCATTTCCTGAATCTGCTCATTATAGGTTTTCAGCATAAGTTCACTCACCACTCTCCATGTGAATCTTCTTTCTTTACCTTTTATGTAGACTAATACCTTCACAACATTACCAATCTTTCAGTCATTTTATTCAATTATAATATCACAAATCGATCCTACAGTGTACAAACAACTAATTCAAAAAAATAAAAGCATCTTCCTATTTCTATAAGTTCACTCTAGTTCACATGATAGGAAAAGTCTTGATCTATAACTCCGTTAAAGAACAACCATTCTTCTTCACATATTTCAGACACAACAATCTTAGTTCCATAGCCTTCTGTTGTTACTTCAAAATCATCCAACCAATCCATCAGCTAAGAAGATATCAGACCCAAGGTTTTAAATACCAGTCAATACTGATTCAATAACCTATCAGACTTTTATATTGCCTGATGTCATCGAATAAAATAAAAAATCTAAAATAAGCAATATTGTACCAATATCAAGCTATACATTTCGATCATGGTACTCGTTGAACTGATAAATACTTACATATTTGTCTGACCCCAATTTCATACCATGATCCGACCCAACTCTTTTTAAACTACAATATACTTCGGAAACTGTTGGTATGTTACCCAACAACAGACCTAAGGATTTAAATACCAGTCAATACTGATTCAATAACTTATTGGACTTTTATATTGCCTGATATCATCGAATAAAATAAAAAATCTAAAATAAGCAATATTGTACCAATATCAAGTTATACATTTCGATCATGGTACTTGTTGAACTGATAAATACCTACATACTTTTCTGAACCATATTTCATACCATGATCCGACCCAACTCTTTTTATACTACAATATACTTTGGAAACTGTTGGTATGTAACTCAACAATTGTCATTAGAGGAAACTGTACAAGTACCATGTTAGGGATTGGACCCACTACCAGATCTTATCTAGTCTGGGAAGAGAGTAAACCTCCCACACGAAAAATAAAAGGAAAAAAAAGTGTTACTGTTGATGAAATAGAGAATATTGAGCAAAAGACGTGGTAGATATAAATACAAAGCTTATTTATTGGTAACTAGAGCCTATACTCTTCTAAGAAAAGGAGTCAAATATGACTACTTTTCGATGTTGATCAAAGTTTATTTTTAAATTGGCCACTCAACCTCATTTGTTTGCGGAAAGGAATCGGATGGCTCCCTTCTGCATGAGAACAGGAGTCATGGGATTCCTTTCTCACATCGGACAATGGGTTCAGTACTCCTTTGAACGAGCCAGGTCAGTCCACTTCAGACTCAAAAGAGTCCAGCTTGATGTGATCACTGCAGCTGATCTTTTTGCTTCTGCAATTGGCCTAAGAAAGACCTTTATTGCTATTGTTGTTGTCTGCTGCTGCCATGATTTATATGTTGCTGTTGCTCCTCTACAGACCCACAACCATCAGGAGAGGGAAGAAAGCAAACAGTGGAAAGAGAGAAAAAGGAGAGGTTTATAATATTAATATATCAATAAAAAATCAAACTGAATTACTCATTCTTTTCATACAGTCAGTCCAACAGCATAAGGTTATCAAGGAAACAGCTGCCTATATTGAATTAAACTTAGATCCTTTAACCTTAGGCTTCCTTCTTAAAGTGCTTATTCACGGTACCAGTAATTCACTGTTTGCAGGTGTATACTTATTTTCATGTGCAAGCATCGTAAATTAATTAATAAACAAAAGCAAGATATCAAAAGCACAGCATTGTCATCAAAATGAGCTCAAAATTTGAAGCGCGCCGCCTGGAAGTGAAGCGAAATGAGCTCAAATCAATCTCAAAAATCAACATGATCAACTTTCAAATAATTCACTCAACAACTATGAAAATGACAAATTATATCACATGCTAACATGCAATATTCAAGTCAATATAATCACTTATTATAGATACAGGCAAAACACATAGATGGAAAAGATACAAACCTTCACAAGGGAGTGACACAGCATGTCTTATCTTACCAAATCTGGGGATTTAAGTTATGATTCTTCTAAATTACATAGGATTTTATATGCTTGTTTTTTAAGTGTCGTGAGGATCTCATCAGTTAAGATAGAATTCTGTCAAGTTAATTTCTAAGTTAAGATATTCTGTAATATCATTGTTCCTTCCAAAAAGATATGTAAGCCTATAAAAAGGCATCTCATGTTTGTAAGCAAGGTTCAACAACTCATCTTAAGTAACATTTGTCATTGTAAGCAAGGTTCAACAACTCATCTTGTGTAACATCTGTCACTGTAAGCAAGGTTCAACAATTCATGTTGAACAAAATCTAAAAATCGAGTAATTTCTTATTAAGTTTCCATAAGTTGAAGTAAACAGCCCTATCTTATTGCTCCATCCTGGGACAGGGAGGATCATGAATCTGATTCAATCCATGAATAGAAACAAAATTCAGATCTATCAATAAGAAAAGAATGCATAGGGAACAGATCCAAAGAGATTTACCTGACACCAGCATCACCGACAATCCCGATCGCCATGCCTGCAGACAAACCGGCAAGACCACAAGCAAGCCCAGAGGAGAGGTGAGCATACCCATCAAAAAGATAATAGGACTTCGCCTTGGGGTTGATCCCGGTGCTTATGATTACAGCAATGATCAGCCCGTAGATCCCGAGCACTCCGGCCATGACCACAGGCACGATCGACTTCATCACCAGCTCCGGCCGCATCACGCCCATGGAGGCCACCCCGACGCCGCTCTTCGCCGTCCCGTACGCCGCTCCCATGCCTGTTAACGGCCGAAGAGAAAACGCATCAGAACACACGACCTGGATCTGCGCTGCAAATGAAAAGATTCAAGAACGAGGGATCTGGGCATCACAGGAGAAGACGAGGGCGGCCGCGGCACCGAGGAAGCCAAAGAACGGGGCGGTTTCGTCGCCGCTGAAGGTGGACATCGTGCCCCGGAGATCGAAGAAGCCCCAAGAGATCCTACGAAACCCTAAGCTTCAGATCTCGATTCCTTGGTCGACTTCGTTTTATTGGCGTCGATGGGGAGGGGTAGGAAGCCGACGACGAATGGTTTATAGTGATCGCAAAGTTTCCGGAAAAGCCGTTTGATCTCATCAAACTTACGGTGTCTAACAAGGATTTAGTGAGACAAGTGGGTGTAATTATGTCATTTTACATAGATAAACAAGGACACCTCAATTTTTGTCGTCGCCTTATTGCCTTCGAATTCACATCTAATGTCTACTAACTATAATAATAATTGTTATAACTATAATAATATGGCTATACATCTTTTATGCGGTGGCCATTAATTTTGGCCCTGTTCCGAAAGCGCAAGGTTGTCTGAATGGGCTGGAGAGTAAGGTCGAGTAAAGGGGTTAGCTCTAAGGTAGGGTTGAGTTATGCTTGATGTACATTGGAATCCTACACTTTCATACTTAGCAAGTAGAATAATGTGAAAAAGTCAGATCTTCGATCTAAGACAAGGAACTGACATTTATACCTTTTGGAGATAACTCAAAAGTACGACGATTGATAATGATCATTGGTATCTCATATGATGTGATCATGTGGGCAATCGACCCATACGTCGTCTGCAGCGTAGATCGACCTATCCATATTCTTGTAATGCGACATCGACTTATATAGTCCTATGCGATGCGAAGCAGATCGGAGAGATGTCGCCTACCAAGTCAATTTCCTTCCGTATCGATCAAACTTCGAGTTGTGTTCCACATCGGCTTTCGGTTGGCAACCCGAGATTGATCTTTATCAATAATAATAATAATAATAATAATAATAACAAATTATACTTTTGCCATCCAAATATTCCAATAATATTTGTATTGTTATGTTTCAGCTGCGATGTGCTTGCTGTAGTGAGATAAAATTAATATATCTATGCCAATCTATTTATTTTTAGCTGCCTTATGACAAATTAGTTGCGAAGTAAATATTTGACTTTTCAACATTATCTATCAACTATATGCATCAATTTGTTAAATGATAAAAAAGTATTTTACAGCATTATTGGGTTTTTCCACAATTCAAACATTAACATTATTGTTTTTTCTAAAATAATTATTCATTAACAAAAACTAAGATCGAATCGATCTACAAAAGGCCGTGCTACGGTGACAACACAAAGTATGAGCTATCCATGACATCAATTTGAACAAAAAAGAAAAAAAAAATCATACAAAGCTCCATTAACATCAATTCTCCAACCATTTATCAGCTATATATATGGCCAAACTATTTCAATACGTATTATACAATCGTTTTCTTGAGCCACTTTAATATTCTTGAAGAGTAGAATATCAAATTTTCACTGTAAGATTCAGAGGAATGGCTTAATGGAAAAATCACATCCCAATAAACTATCTACACAGATAAGAAAACAATCATATGGTAGAATCCAAGAGAAGATAGGATGAAAATAACAAGAAAATGATGATCTTTGTGTTTTTTTCACTCAAGGTGAATTCAAAACAATTTTTGTTTTGCTTACAAGACTTTGACTAGTTTCCAGATTATTTGAATCATTATAATGAAGACACTCTGCAGCAGATAAAACTCGAGGAGGTCGTCTCTCTGCCATTGTTGGCGTTCAAAGAGTCTCCGTCATCTTAGTGGCAGAGAAGAAGCTCGATTTACCCGCCGCCTCCTCCTCAGATACCTTTCTGACCGGCTCACCACTGGTTCATGTTACTCCTAATCCTGTGAGATAGAAATCAGAGCAACGATCGAGTACACGAAACATAGTACTGGCACACGGTAGTTACTTATTGAGCGAGCAATGGGCGAAACGATTGCAAAGAAAGAGAAGCTACAGACTTGGATGGACTTCCTTGTCTTCAACCAAAGGAGCCAACGGTTTCTCCATCTCGATGCCTGTAAACCCTCGTCGTGGTGCTAAGCGTCAGAACATCTCCATCCACCATGTCGACCGCCACGCTCGGGGAGATATTGGTGCTGGAAATCCATGGAGGAGAATAGGAAACGATTGGGAATTGCGCCGCGCAGGAGGCCGAGAATGACGCGCCGGAAGAAAGATCGGCTCTGGAGGGCTTCTGCCATGAGATGCTACAAGTACCATTAATATTCTTTGGACGAATTCCTTAGAAAAATCCATTTTATTCTTTTTCCCTGTAGAATTCTTTGATGAATTTCCCTGCATTGTGATGAATTAATTACCTTTGGCCATTTTTCGAAAACAAAAACATTATATTTCTGGGAATTTTTTTTCGAGTCAAGTTGTTTTTTTTTTATCCAGTTTACACGTGGCGATTCAGTCTCTTTACAAAATGATTAAAATAAAATTTCGCTCTGTTTACATTTCGGCAATCAATCTGGTTGTATATACCTTTGAATAAAACTATAGCGTTCATTACCAGATGATTGACTGGTCTGATATTTACTAACCAAAGACATGTAATGGATACAAATATTATAAAGGGTTTTCAAGCTTTATGTCCATTAGGAACCACTTAAAAAACACCGAAACATTTATGATTACCTTATAAATTATTTCATGAAACTTAAAATTTTAATTTTTAATTTCAAAATCTAACTGCAAAGCCACTCTGAAAATATCAAGACATTTCCAATTTCCATTCAAAGCTACTTAAATTATCTATCAAATATATATTTTTTATGAAACTTCAAAATCAATAATAAAGTTGATACTCACTCGCGGTAGTATAAATTTTAATTAATAGGAGCCCTATTTTCGAATCGACTTATTCTCGGTTGTTAACTAAAATACGATATCTCTATTATAACCCATTTGACTTAATGCTGAATTGGTTTGATAAAAAAACTGTCCATCCAGCTCAGTTATATTTAATCGAAAAATTTTGACTATCTGTATAGAAAATGTAAACAATTTCTTTCAACGAGAAAAATGAGGGCAAACAGTACACGGACGTATCTGCAAACGAACAAAATAAGACGCTTTACTTTACGGAAAATTCAAAAAGCTATGCTATGCGGAAAAGTAAAAGTTGGGCTTTTTCTCTGGAATTAGTGCTTAGTCTATATATTTCTAAATTTCGCTAAATATTTTTAGTCCAAAAAAGTAAATAAAAACCTATGTTAATCTCGGCATAAACCGCACCTTCAGAGAGAACGGTAGGCGACGGAGATCTCTGCGGTCTCCGTCTCTATGCTGCCGTTACTAAAGCCTATCAACTACCTCGCCCCCATGCTCGTCTCCGCCCTCTTCCTCCTCGTCCTCTTCTCCGGCTACCTCGAGTTCCCCTCCCTCTCGTCCCCCATCCCCATCCCTACCCCCTCCGTCCGCGTCAGGGGCCCCAAGTCACCCTTCACCGATCTCGCCGCCGCGTTCGAGCTCTGGGACTCCCAGGTGGGCTGCGACCGCTTCCGATCGGCGCACGCCAGATGGGCGGCCAACGCCTCGGCCATACAGGCCGACGGCGGCGATTGCGCGGCAGTGGGTGTGGACCATGTCAGCGTGCTCGTCAAGGGGTGGACTTGGATCCCCGATAGCATGGACAATCTGTATTCGTGCCGTTGCGGGATGACCTGCCTCTGGACCAAATCGCCCGTTCTTGCCGATCATCCCGATGCGATGCTGTTCGAGAGCGTGACCCCTCCGTTGACGGTAATTATCGTCGTACATATGCTTTAGCTTACCTAAGATCGAATAATTCGCGCGACGACTTCTCCTCTTGCTACTATTATTTCTTAATTTTGTCTGTAATTTTGAGCAGTAAAGCAGAAAAGTGTGATTTTTTTGGCGAGTTGTAGCTTTAGAAACGGAATCAGCGTATATGCTCTTCACATGTCTCTTGAGATGGAGATCAGTTGTAATTCATGTTGTCTTTTGGGATTCTAAGTTATTTCGATCAGCTCATGGACATGTTTTGATTCATTTTGGACGGTTAATTTTAGTATTAAAATCCAAAAAAGAGATTAGCTAAAAAAATATTCAGTGGTTAGGAAGAACTAGAGGTAAGACATCACCGCAGTAAAAGCTTAAAACACAGAGCTGAAGAACGTAGGTTATTTGTGTTGACACTGAACACTGAAATCAATGATCCCACAGCTTGAATCAGCTAGTCAAGGCTATCAATATACTTCTAATTACTCTTAATTTGTCCGTTGCTGATTATCATCACTAATCTTATGAACCCATTAATCATCCATTAATAATCTCAACTATGCATTTCACACAGTGGTTGGTGCTTCAAACTCGAATCTTTTCGTCTAAAGGCACCCTAAAATATATAGTGGCATCCATGAAGCACCACATTATCAAAGGTACTTTGGAAATTAGGGTAGTTTCCTTTGACGTGGTTGTTCAGACTTGCTTGACATTTTCTTGAGCTTCATATAGCTTCTTTAGAACATCTAATTCAGTGGGCACCTTCTTTCATTATCACACAAATTTACCATTTTCCATCTAATGGACCTCTATCACGAAACTTTCAAGCTAATTATATGAAATTTGCATGAAGACCGCTCTTTTAAGGATAGTTTTATTGACTAGGCAAATTGTTGATCCAAACAACTTGTCCATGAGAACAAAACAATGAAGAAAATGAGAAAAATTCAGATTTTCCGATACACGATCTTGCCAAATAGGTAACAATTTTTAAGGTGGAGTTAATTAACAACTTACCTGGCAAGTGCTACATTCAATTATAGGAGTTTCATAATATGTAGCACAAGGGGATAAGAACCCTCCAAGAGAAACCCACAATTAGAAGTTAAACACCCATGATAGAACAGATGATAAAATCCCTTCTCTTTTTCTGATCTTCCAACACATCATCTTCTTTTCCTATGTGTTTTATTTTAATTTATATGGTTTTATCATGTGAAGAAACCACCAAAAATGTGAATTATGTGCAGGTACAGTTGAAATGCAGTCCTTTAGGATATTTTAATTACATTCTATTAACAACTATCTTTTGTACCTTTGCTACTATGGTGAAATGCTTCAGTGGGTACATATTTTGGGTTTCCACATGCCCAGTTATATTTTTATGAAATACATGATACATATTTGTGCCAAGCACCCTATGTGCTTTAATTATTACATTTGGTTACTGCAACTGAGTGTGAAAATAAGAAATAACATTATCTATCTGCGAACATAAGAGTAAATGAATTCAAAATTTATATTTATTTTTGCCCATTAGGCAGGCACATATTAAACCTTCTCCATGTGCTACTTGGTATTTCAGATGATTGCTGCTACTGAAAAAGAAATTTATTTGTGTTATATATGTTTCATTCTTGGGTTGTGTTGATTAACCATGATGGAAAAGCATAACATAAAACAGATTGCACCAGTAAAATTTGGTAGTGGTATAATTTGAAATGTAATGTTTGGAAATGAATTCTTGTTGTTTTAGCTTGTCGAGAATTTGTTCTTCCAAGGAAGGAAATGTAACGTGGCTGAAAAGAAAAAATGTGATGATAAATTAGGAATTCTTATTGATGTAGCTTGGTTATAATTATCCTTTCAATCAAGGAAATGCAATCCTTACATGGTTGAAAAGATGATGAGAACTTGAATATGGTGTTTGCCTACAACACTAAATAATGGTTGATCTTGTAATGTTCATGAATTTGATGTTTTCACACCCAGATTTTCCAAGCTTCTTATAAATTCAAAGTTTAAAAGGTTAGTGCATGATGTGACTACCAAAATATGTCAATGATATGTTTAATTTATATAAATGTTTGTCATTGTTTAGGAATTATTGAACATCTGTTTCAATGCATTAAGCTCTTAACATTTGTGCCAAGCACCCTATGTGCTTTAATTATTACATTTGGTTACTGCAACTGAGTGTGAAAATAAGAAATAACATTATCTATCTGCGAACATAAGAGTAAATGAATTCAAAATTTATATTTATTTTTGCCCATTAGGCAGGCACATATTAAACCTTCTCCATGTGCTACTTGGTGTTTCAGATGATTGCTGCTACTGAAAAAGAAATTTATTTGTGTTATATATGTTTCATTCTTGGGTTGTGTTGATTAACCATGATGGAAAAGCATAACATAAAACAGATTGCACCAGTAAAATTTGGTAGTGGTATAATTTGAAATGTAATGTTTGGAAATGAATTCTTGTTGTTTTAGCTTGTCAAGAATTTGTTCTTCCAAGGAAGGAAATGTAACGTGGCTGAAAAGAAAAAATGTGATGATAAATTAGGAATTCTTATTGATGTAGCTTGGTTATAATTATCCTTTCAATCAAGGAAATGCAATCCTTACATGGTTGAAAAGATGATGAGAACTTGAATATGGTGTTTGCCTACAACACTAAATAATGGTTGATCTTGTAATGTTCATGAATTTGATGTTTTCACACCCAGATTTTCCAAGCTTCTTATAAATTCAAAGTTTAAAAGGTTAGTGCATGATGTGACTACCAAAATATGTCAATGATATGTTTAATTTATATAAATGTTTGTCATTGTTTAGGAATTATTGAACATCTGTTTCAATGCATTAAGCTCTTAACTTTAGAGGACATTCTTCCCCTTCATCTCTGCTTGCTTATTCTGAAGATAAACTTTTGCAAAGATCTATGGAATCTTTAATAAATTTCTTATTGCATCTCGAAGAATCTATGTGGTACATCTTGAAGAATCTGTAAAGTAAAATTAATGCATCTCTATTATTACTTAAATGACAATCTTACAGGAGGTTCACATAGTAAGTTACAAGCTGTATTGTCCATGGTCTTCTCAGTTCTTGTACGACACAATAAATGCACCTATGCATTGTAAATGGCAACACATATGCTGAGCTCTTGACCGGCAAAAATATTTGTTAGCTTTGTATATTTCGGGATTTCAAATATAATTATGTTATTAATGGCCATATGCTATTTCCATTTATCAGAGGAAAAAAGGTGATCCACTTCGTGTTTATATGGATCTTGAGGCCAGCAGAAAACCTTCAGGCTTTGAAGACATATTTATTGGTTATCATGCTAAGGATGATGTTCAATCCACATATGCTGGGACTCTGTTTCATAAGCATCGAAATTACCAGGTCTCCTCTCAGAAAAGAAACGTAAGTTTTCACTCCTACACTTCAAGAATTCTTTTCTGTAGCCACAAACGGCTAAAATTTGATACTTAAGTTTCAATTCCTGATCGTATTGCTTATTTAAATCATGCTCAAAGATTTATATTCTACATGTTTCCTTCATTGGTCATCATTATTTTTTGAAGCTAATAACCTTTTTCTATTTTCTCAACTTTGGTTCTGCAGCAAGTAACAATTGAATCACAGTTATCTTGTCATGCCTAACCCATGTAGGTTGTTCATAACATCAAAGTTACTACACAGAGACATGCCTAGATGCATTTATGCAGGTCCTTCCTGAAATATGTGGACAGTGTGCTTCATGGCATTACATATTTTCCATGTATAAATACCACATACTGGTAGGCAGCAGTTCTTGTGGCACTAATGCCAATCAACATAGTTCTATTGAGAGTGCATGGTGTTATGTTGTAAATTTTATGAATGGACAATTGGTTTTCAAATACAACAGAAATCATAAATTATTATGAATGTACTAAGCTCTTTTTTTCACATCTTATCAGGACATTCTTGTTTACTGGTCTTCTTCAAGGTGCCTTCCCCAACGAAATCAACTTGCTCAAAAATTCTTTCCCCTCATATCCTATCATTCGTTTGGTAAATGCTTGAACAATGTTGGGGGTCCTAACATTGCACTTTCTCTCTACCCAGAGTGTTCTATGGGTGAGAACTCTGTTCCACATTGGTGGGACCACCTACATTGTGCAATGTCACATTACAAATTTGTCCTTGCCATTGAGAACACCATGACTGAGAGCTATGTTACAGAGAAACTTTACTATGCTCTTGATTCTGGTGCTGTGCCCATTTATTTTGGCGCACCCAATGTTTGGGATTTTGTACCGCCAAATTCTATAATAGATGGGTCAAAGTTTAGTTCTCTAGAGGAATTGGCTTCATATGTAAAAGAATTGGCAGATGATCCGATTGCTTATGCAGAGTACCATGCTTGGAGGAGGTGCGGTGTGATGGGAAACTATGGGAAGACTCGTGCCACCAGCCTTGATACACTACCATGCAGGTTGTGTGAGTTTGTTAGCAGGAAAGGTGGGAGGAATGCAAGAGCATTGTAGGGTTTTGATCTTTAGCCGTAATTCATAAACAATTGAATGCTTTGTATCAATACCTCAAGGATGGGACTATCACAGCTTTAAATTAGATTCTTTTTCTTTTTTTGTGCTCTCCAAGACTGGTTTTGTAGTTGCTAAAGTGAATTATTTGTGTGAAAGCCGTGCCTTTTCAGCCTCAAGGCCCACTTGGATTATTTCAGTCATTTAAGCCTGCATGTCAGAGTATCCTGTAACCCTTTTTGCCTGAGAGACGGATTGCATTGCTTCCATCAGGTACACAAGATGAACGCTGTAAAGAATTGTTGTTTCAACACAGAAAGCTGCTCCAACTTCTACCTGATGATGCCAGCAAGTGCTTATTCTTAATTTTATGTCGTACAAACTACTAGTGTTTGAAGTGGAATTTCCTTTACATTCTTATGAACTAGAGAAAAAATGGGTTTTGAAGTGGAATTTATGTTCCAGCTCCTGAAAAAGCCTTGAGAATCTAAATTTCCACACGCCTCGAGTGAAGTTTGATTTAACTACGCCCTTGATTTCATATGGAAATTTATGTATAAAGTTTATTACAAGTTTCCAGAGCCTTTTTATTGTTTAGAGATAAAGGTCAACTCTTTGGTGTTAAAGCTTATAAACTATGATGGCGTTTGGAGTAATTAACGAATTCGAATTCTGCATTTTGGTATTTAATTAAAAATATTTGTACAATATTATTCTTCGTTTGATTTTGGATCATATAATTGGATTCTGTTCATAAGTGCCTAACAGCTTAAAAATAATACAAATTTCTATTCTCAGAGTGAGCCAATAATTTTTTGAAATAGAAACTAAAAAACCAACCTCTATCATCAACATCACTGTTGGTAAAATAAAAAGGTTTCAAACGTTGTTTTTGTTGTGATTTTTGGGACACTTGAACCAACCCAAGCATGGGTTTCTTGCGACCATGAGATGAGGGAATGCAGAGCCTAACCCGCTTCTTCTACTGCAGATAAATTTGATGTATGCTTCCATACTACTACTATCCATATAGGGCGACTGACACGTGTAGGATGTCTTTGCTGCTGAGTGATGAAGAAGAATGAATTGCTGTCAAAGAATTGGTGCCAAGGAACGAACTCTATCCAAGCTGCTGTCTTCAAATGGTCCACGAAGCTGATCTCTTTATGGGAGGCTTCATGGCCTTGTCCTCCTCCAGAGAGATCATGCCGAGGTGCGAAGGGTCTTCCAGCATCATCTTGGCGACCAAATACCCTGCGATCGACCACGTCTGGAACTTCCTCGCCTGCTTGCCGATGTACCGCCCCAGCTTCCCGTCGTAGTATTCCGGCCACCCGTCCTTCGACAGCCTGTTCTCCGCGAGATCGATCGCCCGCCGTGCAATCTGCGGCCGCCCCGTCTTTATGCACGCTGCGGTGAACAGCCACAGCAAGACTGCAAGGATGAAAAACCAATACGATGAATCCATCCTCAACCTCACTGCACCCAGTCTTCCACAGAGATGATGTTGCAGAAGCACTCACCAGGCCAAGTTCCTCCGTTGTGGTAGCTCCATCTGGTGTTTTTGGGGTCGCAGCCCGTCACGATCTGCCACTCGTGGCTCTCCAGAGCAGGGTACGCAATCTTCAGCGGCATTTCGCCGACCAGTTGGTCCCAACGTTCTTCGAGCAGGTCCATGATGGCCACGGACTGCTCCGGGGTGGCCAGCGAGGACAGGATGGCGACGCAGTTGCCGAGTGCGAACCACCGGAAGTCCATCCTCGCCGGGCTGACGTTGCCGATGAAGTACCCGCCGCGTGCCGGCATGAAATCGAAAATCCAGTCGGGGATGGAGTCGGGGATAACGTTGAACTTGTTGACGGCGGTGTGGGAGTACTCCTCCGTCTTGTAGCGGTAGATGTCGTTCAGCTGCTGGAAGTCGATCCAGAAGTAGCTCCGGATGTGGTAGCTCAGCGCGTGCAGGCGCTTCACTATCCTCGCTATGAACTCCTTCCCCTCCGCGTCTTGCTTCAGCATCGACAGAGCGCACCTCAACGCCATGAAGAACAGGGCTTGGATTTCTATGGGATAGCCATAGATTCCCTGCAAGATCGGTCGTTTCAGCGGAAGCAATCAAACCAAGCCAAGAAAGGGCTTCCTTTATCGACGAGACTTACCATTCTGCGATCGATCATAGAGCACCCATCTGCGCAGAGCAAGGTGGGGAAGGTGTCGAAGCCTTCGGACAAACACAAAGCTAAAATGAGCCTCATCCCCCTCTGACACTCCGGCGATTCCGCCAGGGCTGAGTCACCGGTGGACTTCGTGTAGGCGCGGAGAAGGATGATCCACCAGAAACCAGAGTCGACAGGGGCGACCCTTCCGATTGCACTCTCGCCGAAATCTGCGGTGAGGTTGTCGGTCTTCCTGATGGGATCGTGGCTCACCTTGAAGCTCGCTGGCATCACTCCTTCCCCAAGCTTGAACCGATCGATCTTCTTCTCCCAGCCTTGAAGCTGGAGCGTCTTCAAGAGGAAGTTCTTGACGATGTCGGGTTCCCCGTTCATCAGGAAAGCCAGAGCACTTGGCACGAAGTCGCGGACGAATACCTGCACGCCAATGCGGCAACAAGATCATCTTAACCATCTCTTCGCCATTGACAGGGCCAGAAACGAGAGATCAAGAGGCCAAGATGGTGTCATCACCTGATCATAGTTAAGGACCTCTTCCGAGGCGTGATCGTAGGCGGCGATCGTGCCCACCGGGTGCCCGCGGAAGAGCACTATCGACCTCCGGAGGGCGTCCCAGGCCTCGGCGACCATGGGATGCGGCTCGAACGAGTTGTGGGCAGAGGAGGTCGGCGTGTCCAGTACCGACCTCATTGCGCCGAGAGACAGCATGCTCTCGTAGCTGTCGACCGGCCGGAGGCTCCCCGCCGCGGCGTGATCGCTGAGCGACCGCTCGTCGAACGACCTCTTCCGCTCGAGCTTTAGCCTCGGCCGTTGTAGCAGCCGCGAAAGGTCGAGGTCGTCCGCCTCCGTAATGGAAGCGCGCGACTCCACCTTCCGCAGGCCCGTCCTCTCGCGTACCCCGTCCATTGATTCCGCCTTTGTCGAAGGAAACCTCCGCGATCTGCACAGAAAACTCGCGACATTTCACAAAAGGAACCACATTTCTTCACCAACGCATCGGAAAACAAGGAATTCCGGATTCAAAGCAATGCGAAATCCAAAAGCGCAGCAGAATCTGCCTCAAAAGAACGCAGGACGCGAGGAGCTTCGGGAAAAAAAAACGAACCGGACAAATCTGCAAAGAGCGAGAGGGAGAAACGGAACCCTGGAGATCCGGAATGAGGCCAAGGAGAGAGCAACGGAGATCGAGGAGAGGGAGGAGAAGAAGAGAGCTTTAGAGGGAGGGACGGAGAAGCAAAATACGAAACGAGAGAGCAAAGGAGATCGAGGAGAGGGAGGAAACGAAGAGAAGAAGAATGGAGCTTTTGGAGGGAGGGACGAAGAAGCTATGTACGAATCAAGGTGGGGAAGAGTTTGAGGAACCAAAATTTTCGCGACCGGTCATAGCCGGAAAAAGGCACGTGGGGTTGGGCGGAGCGTAGACTTGGTGGAGTGGTGTCCGGGATTTCCCGGTCCATATCCATTAAAAGCGTTTGCTTTCGGTGTCGTGGGAACGGAACTGAGAAAACAAAGGCTGCTTCCACCCACCAAACCAACCTACATTTCTACTGACCGACAGTAATCATAGCTTAAATTCGATTTGGAAACACCCAAATCGTATCAACATTTATATCTTGTATCTAATTTGTATTTATTTCCATTTTGAATAAATAGAGTTTTCGAATTCGATATTCAATTAAAACTTTGTAGCCTTAATAACTAAACACATGGTAATCATTTTGCCTAATACAAAATGATTAGAATGTAGTGATCCAATAATGTAGTTAATGGGGTTCAACTACTTGGAGTTATTATTATTATTTTTTTATTGAATTAAGAAGAGGCACAACCTTTATAAATTGATCAGAGTCAACGGATTACATTTAAAGAAACCTGAAAATAATTTTTTGGATAGATTTGACTTGTCAAATTATCCGTTTCATCCATGGATTTATAGAAGTTGAGTTTGACTTTATCTGGCAACATAAGAAAACAATAATTAGGAGTGACAATGGATAGGATAGTCCCTTATTTTATGTGTTAATATCAACAGAAATTGGATTACCTAATAATTGAATTCAAAGTTGATTCGGATATCTACTTTCTTGATCAAAGGTTTCTCGAAATTGACTTAGATGGAAAAGAGGTGTTCAAAAAAGATTGGACGATGCTGGTTTAATAATTTAACAATAGAATAGTAATAGGTAAAATATTCATATATGTTAATTTTTCAAGTCGAATCAGACTAATTACTTAACATCTAAAACTAAACTTGAAGTCAGACTAGGTATTTAATATTATATTCAAATATATTCTAAACTCAATCAAAGGGTATTTAAGTTTAATTTAAGCATATTAGATTCACAGAAAGGTTTTAATTATGATTTCATCCTAACTTACGGCTAGATTAAATGCGTTCCGCTGATTGGATTGAATACAATGGCTAAAAGAAATATATATTATATTTGTTTAAATCTAGATAGAGATTGTCTTTTTATTATTCTATTTGCTTTTTCCCTTCAAGAATTCTTCCTTTTACATTTTTTTAAATTTAATATCAATTTTTTCCCACAATTTTCCTCATATATATATATATTTGTGCCTATTAGGTTGACCTGTACACATTGGCCCCACTAGTCAAGTCATATTTATTTATGCGTTCTGCCACGTAAGGTACAGCTCAGGAATAGGTCCCATCCGTTGACCCTTCTCATCAAGACCTCCACAATGACCGGCGCTTTCCAAGGTCAATAATTCCCGATAACTTAGTCTTCTGATCTTCGCAAAATTATGGGTACTTAAATTCCATTTATATTTGATATCATTCAAAACGTATTATGGTACTTAAAATATGAACAATATTTTAGCGTGGTATACGAAAAATATCCTTATATATATATATATATATATATATATATATATATATATATATATAAAGAATCTATTCGGAGATGATAAGTGATAAGTGAAGGTGGAGTTTTTTAAACCTTCCTATATCAAGCTAGCTAGCAGATATAAAATGATTGCGATTAAGTTAATAATTAAGAGAAGGAATGCGAACCTTTAAGATTATTGATAGTAATAATGATTACGTTTTAGTCGGTAATAACAAGCCTTTGCCCCCCAAAAAATAATTATTACGTTTCCTTACGACGACAGATGACTGAGAGTTTTGGTAATAGTCTAAGATGGGTAGTTGAGCCCACAATCTTGCATATCTATGACTTTGGTGAGCGCTAAAGTAGTCTTAATATATATTTTTTTATATTGGATTAAATGAATGGTTCGTGCAGTGGACGCGTTCCACCGAAGTTTTCTTTTTTTCTTCTTAACTTTCGCTTAAATTTTCAAGGTGTTGTTGATATATATATATATATATATATATATATATCATAAATTGGCTGCAACATTAAGACAAAACCAGAATATGTTTTTGTAATAAACAAAAAATTATAAAATAAGGGGAAAAAGATATCCAACCCGTTAATCTAATTGCGTGTATAAGAGATGTTCACGATTGACAGTGTGTCCATACGTAATTAGGTATTAAGTTTAGAAAAAATCTAAAAATAAAAAAATGCTTTTGTAAAGGATAGGGTATGGTACCGGACAGTTTTACAAGCTTTGTTCATATCTCAAATCGAGAGTCTAAATGATGGTTGACGTTCCATACGTTCATTGGATTTTTGTCCAATCTTATGTGATCGCTGATGTGTCAAATGATGCTGAAACAAAACACCTCCGTTAAAATAATTAAGTTATTGTAGCACATGGCATTTGCAAGACTTTTTCTCATGTGTATGCGTATAAGTACGGATGAGGTGGCGAATGAGGGACGTGCCTACATGTGGCATCACAACGCACCTCTCTTGGCTAAACTTGTTGAAAAATCAGCCCAATATGCTCACCTAATCTTTAATATAATCTTGATGACAATGATTTAAATATAGCAAGCTAAAGGCATAACCTTAGGATATATATATATATATATATATATATATATATATATATATATATATATATATATATATATATATCATGGTCATGCGTTGTGACCATTAAGGATGTATCTTCTTCTACTCTAATCACTTCATTAGTTCGATACTAATAATATTAATAAAAGTATCCGAGGTTCTTGTTCATCGTATTGGAAGACGAGAGAGAGAAAGCAAACAATCAATACTGAGATGATCCAATAAACCTTCACAAATAAATGAGAGCATAAAAATCATTCTTAAGTTTATGTTATATAATTTTTTTTAATTTTTATTTGATCTTAATTTTAATTATTATGTAAAAATCAATTTTTTGATATCAAAATTTTTATTTAATATATGGATATACTATCATTGGATTCAAGAGTTATAACGATATTAATTTACAAATAATAGTACATTTGTCTTTTTCTTTCTTTCTATTTTTTGCAGGATCACTATGAACAATAGATTAAAGACAAAGAAAAAAAATAAGAGAAGATCTATAATCTACTAAAGAATCCTACTATTATTATTATTATTATTATTATTATTATTATTATTATTATTAGGTATTAAGAGATTATAGATTCGGATACTAATTAAAACGTATCATTATTATTATTATTATTGTTGATAACAATTACAATTATTAATAGTAATAATAAGAAAGTGGATATCTAAATCAACTTTTAATTTAATTTTTAGATAAGTAATCCAATTCCAGTTCATATTAACATAAATAAGGAACTATCCTAACATAAAATAGGGGTTAATTATAGATTACCTTTATAATTTTGGCTCTTTAACATCTCAGTCAGACTTTAAAAAATTTGGATTGATATTTCTATAATTATGAAAATAAAATATTTAATTATATTTCTACTAATACCGATGAAAGATATAATACGTGATAGCACATGTATGAATGATATGAAAACAATGAGTAAAAGGATAATTTTAATATTCTACTTATATTTTACTTTATTATGCCCTAATTAAAATTTTTTAATCATTCAATTATCAGAAACCCTCAAATAGGGTTTATCGAGAGAGGGAGGATAATAGTTTTTACTTAGTTTTTCAAGAAATTTGAGTAACTATTAAAGAAGATATAGTTCATCATTAGAGTTTAAGAGGGTGAGGGTCTATGATTACCGGTATATATGAGGATGAGATCTCAAGGCAAAAATCTTATTATTGAGATGTTGAACAATGCAGACTTCAGTGAGTGTTTAAATTTTTTATTTTAAATCATTATGTTAAATATAGATTTATTAAATCATAGTTTAAATCATAATTTTTAACTCTTGTTTAATTTGAATCACCATATTGAAAGAGTGATTATTTATCTCACTATTTAATCACCATGTTGAATCACTGTGGTGAAACATAGTTTACCTTATTATGTACCGAGTTAATAGTTCCATGTGTTAAGATTATGTGTGTTGAGATGTGCTTCCAACACCGGTTTATTGATGTTTATTGAGTTAATAGGTCACTGTGTTAACTCCTATTTACTGAGTTAATATTGTATTAAGACTGGTAGAATCATAACTACAGTCTACTATAACTCTAATGTGTGTGCTTTCAACTCCCAAGAAAAAAGAGGTTGCACCTTTGTGGGAATGTTTGTGTTTATATGTGTTGGTTACACTTTTCTATCAAGGAATATTTCGATGTTGGAATGACACTTCCTTCCAACTTATCCCATATTTCAAATGTCACTTCTAACGTGTCTAGCATTTTCAAATAGCTTCTTATTTATTCTGTGTCAATAGAATTAGTCTTACGAATTGATTAGACGTATAGAATGATAGATATTATGATAAGAATTTTATAATTTATAGCTTCTTATTTATTCTGTGTCAATAGAATTAGTCTTACGAGTTGATTAGACGTATAGAATGATAGATATTATGATAAGAATTTTATAATTTATAACTATATCATTCATTGATGTAAAGAATAATAGAATTTTATAAGTTATATGATTTAAAAATATTGAAGCATTAGGAGTTAGATCTTGGAAGTGAAAGAAAATTATTGATAGTTCTTTTAGTTAGATTTTTGAATAGCTATATTTTTGTCTTTCTATAAATAGACATATATCTATAAAATATTAAAGTTGGATATTGTTAGTTATAGGTGCCCTACAAGCTAATCACGTGTCAATCTCTTTGCTTATAATTACTAGTATTTTATCATATATTATCTAGATGAATATTGTGATGTCCTTGGATCTATGCAATGAGAATCAAATAGTGATGAGATCATGATAATGAGACCGATTCACCTTTAAATACAGATCCTAAATTATCATGATCATATGTTACTCGAGAAAGGATATTGAGATAACCGGATAGGCCAGTACACTGTATACTCATCCATTTGATGGAGGTAACTAGTCTCATAATCACTCGTGTGAGGACACTAGAGGTATGATGCAGGTACTCATTGGAGAATGAGTTCACTGATTAGTCCACTTGCGGAATGCTGGATGGTTAATGATACCTGACATAAGACAACGATTCTGTAGTCCCAGTTGTGTATTTGGTCCTTAGACTTGAGACACCAAAGATCCCTTATATGAGTACTCCATTCTTTGACGTTGGAATTACAGGTTTGTAAAATTCTAGATCTGGTATAACTAGTTCTTGAAAATTATAGCTAACATTACAAAGACAATTGAGTATCAATAGAGGATCATCCACTCACGGTATCATGAGAGGAATATCCTACGTGTACTTACTCAGACAAAATCCCTAGCCAAGGTCATTCAGATTGAGTGAGAATGAGTTCTTTGAGAGAATCCGATTAGAGCGAGACTTAGATAGGATTTTGTATGGGCCTAACATTACCATGCCTAATATACGGTCTATGGGATATTAGATAGATAAGAGACTATAAATACATAATAACTGAGGATAGACGGGTCCAATGGATTAAATCCTCCTGTACCATCTAGGAACTATGACATAGTGGCCTAGTACGTCTATAATCGATGAGTCGAGTGAATTATTATAGAGATAATAATTAACTATATCAGAAAGAGTTTTGACGAGAGCGACTCACAACCAGCTCGGTATCGAGCCTAGAGGGTTACACACATATGGTGGATATTGTAACGAGTACAGGTATGGATATAAGATATCTGCGAAGCTCCTAGCTTGGATCTTATGGATAAGATCCAATTGGATGATTGAATGAGATCCAATTAGATGATTGGATAAGATCCAATTGAATAGAGATCCAATGAGGATAGGATCCATTAAAGATAAGCTTCACGCACCTCTATAAATAGGAGCACGCTAGTGCTTCTTCATCCTCTTTATTAGATTTGGAATTTTCAGGGATATACGATCTCCCTAGGTAACGCTTCTAACATGATACGTGTGGTTTTTCGGATTTGTGATTTTTTTGTGTACCAATCATCGCACAATAATCAAGAACTTAACTATGAGAAATCTGATCTTGTTTTTATTTTTCATTGAACATGAGATGTCGATTCATGATTTTCCAATAAGTACTACCTATGGCATTGGTAGTACAACCTAGGGTAGCGATAGAACTACCCAAAATACAAAAATATAGTGGTAATACTATTAGAATTCAGAATTATGACTATGTCAAAAGTTACGATAGCAGTATTGCCCAGTGTTAACAGTAGCATTGCTCATACCATAAAATCTTAGAGATTTAAATTTTTGGCTCCATTCTTAAAGTCTTTTGAAGCCTATAAATACTCTCTCTCTCAGACTTAGTTGATGGAGCATCCATTTCTAAGCTAGTGAAGTATTATACGCTTTTATTTTAAGCATAGTTTGAGTCGTCTCCTCCTCTTAAGTTACGTTATAATTATAAATTATAGGAGATGAAAGATCTTATATAAAAAGAGAGTGTGAATGTTATCTCCTAAGCTTATAAAAGGAAAGAGTTGTAACAAGGATAGTTGATCTTTACCAATTGGAAAGAAGATCGATAGTTACTCTTTTCCAATTTGAGAGAAGAGGAATCAAGAGTAGACATAGGTTAAGAAGACTGAACCACTATAAATTGGTTTGCCTCTCTTTACTTACTCTTTTATTCGTAACTTAGTCTTATTCTTTTTCTCCCAACTTTAACTTTATTAATCAAGTTTCTGAAACATGTTATTTTTTTTATCAAGTTTTAAAATTGATTAAAAATACTATTGTACTAATTCATCCTTCTCTTAGTGCTATTAAGATTCTAATAGCAGTAAAGCTGCTATGATAGCATTTGCTAGCCGTAGTCAGTGTCAACTAGATACCTAAGCCCAACGATTGTGTTGGGAGAAAGCGTGGGCATAATCGCGCATTGTGGCGACTATGGGGGCTGTCGAGCGACGACTGTGCATGACCATATGTGGGCACGATGGTATAGTGCTATACGACAATCGAAAAGGTCACTAATCAGTAGTACAAGGACAATCGTTGTCTAGAGTAGCATCCTTAGGCGACATGCAAGCGATGACCATAGGCAACGACCACTAAAAAGGAAGAAATAATTAGGATTTACTTTTTATATTAAAGTTTTGCCCTTATAAATCTTTTTAATTTTAATTTATATTCTTTTATGGTTCTACCCTTTACAAACTATATAATTCCATTATATATCTAAAAAATTATAGTTTTGTGCCTTAAAAATTAAATTTTTTTTAACTTTTACCCTTAATTATAAAATTGATCAATATAATTTATTTTAATCAAACCTGATCATGACTATACTTTGACTACTGATTGGATTTAGATTCAATCAATCAAGTTTTAATCGAATATATGGAAAGTCAAATTTTGATCAATTTTTTTATTTTTAATCAACTTTAATTTTTCACTGATTTAGTTAGATTAATGTTTAGCCTAATTCTAGGCCTACCCAACTAAGTGTTGAATATCATATTTTGATGATGAAACTAATTGATTGTATTTTTGTTATCTAACTGCGTTTTGAGTTACGTAGGTCTACTATCAATCAGGATTAGATAATTGATGCAGGAAGAATCGATGTTGCACCGGAGGAAATCACGTCCGGAGATTAGACGTCAAGCTAGAGGTCCGGTCGACGATCGAAAGGCTTTAGACAAAGAGCTTGGGCATCAAGCCAAGAAGAGCAAAGTTGTGCTAAGGAGATCGGGGTTGCGAAGGTCAACTGTCGATTGGACAACATACCGCAAGAGAGGACGATACATCGAAGAACCGGATGAAGCGTCGACCAATGATGTGCCAGGTAATAAGATGTTGATTCATTGTAATAATTGTCTAGATCGAAGTGGGGTTAAGGATTAATTAGTGTACAGGATTAACTATGATAGTGATGAAGGCATAAAGCAAAATGAAGTGTCGAAGTCAAGTACAATCGAATTGTTGAAAATTTGGGAGTTCACCAAGAGTCCGAAGATTCATCGAAAATGATACCGAAAGTAGCCGAGAATGAGTCAGGAGCTTGCCAAAGGGTTCGTTGGAAAGATTCATCAGAAGTTGGTGGAGCTCACTAAGAGAGATCGGAGCTTGCTAAAGAAGACTCATCGGAACTCGCCAAGATCATTGTGAAGTCCAAGAGCTTGTCGGGAGTCCGTTGGAAGGTATTTGAGGGTTCGTTGGAAGACTATTGGAAGTTCACCAGAAGCTCGTCAGAAGAAGCCTTGATGTGCTAAATTATGTTTTGCTTAGAAAATATCTTAGATTTCGTAATTAGCATATAATTAGGGTTAAGATTGGGAGGTAATTTTATTAACCATGTAAGGGGCCAACTGGACCCGAGATTGGACTGAATTGGGCCAGATTCAAGGCCCAACCAATTGCTGGACCTTGTCTGGTAGTGGCACCGCTAGACTGGGGTGGTGGAACCACCTAGGTTCAGTTTCCCAGGTGGTTTGGGCCGTGGTATCACCCAGTACACTGACAAGGTCAATGTGCCCAAGTGATAGTACCATCCAGATTGGATGGTGGTACTGCCCAATATGAGTCAATTGGCGGTGGTACCGCTAGTGACAAGCAGTGGTATCGCTAGTATCCTGAAAATCTGGAGTGATTCAATCCTCCTGGGGTTTATAAATACTCCAGGTGTTCTTGCTTGGTACAGCAAGAATTATGTAAGAAAATTAAGGAAAAACTCTGTAATTCTTAATAGAAATCCCTCCTTCGAAAAGTTTAAATGTTGTTCTTAAGAGAGGTGGTTGAGGAGAGTCTTGTAATCAGAGTTTGTAAGAGGGAGTTAGTCTTCGCCCATTGGAAGGAAGACTACTAGTG
The DNA here is from genome assembly GCA_024322285.1 of Musa beccarii. Taxonomy (NCBI): domain Eukaryota; kingdom Viridiplantae; phylum Streptophyta; class Magnoliopsida; order Zingiberales; family Musaceae; genus Musa; species Musa beccarii. The sequence continues at coordinate 37,079,045 of CM044396.1, read as the reverse complement.
GAAAGTGTTAAATCTCGAATTTTAATGATGAAGTCAATTGATAGGTTATTTGATTTAATCCATATTATTAAGATAAGTGTGTAGGATTAACTATGATAGCAATGAAGACATAAAGCAAATTGCTAGAGTCAAGTACATTGGGAGTTTGAGAGTCTGTTGGAAGTTTGAAGGATCGTCGGAAGTGTTGCCAGAACTAGCCGAGAATGAATCAGGGAATTGCTGAAGGTTTCGGAAGTTCACCGGAAAGATCGTCGGAGGTTTGCGGAGCTTACTGAGAAGGTTCGGAAGCTTGCTAAAGATTCATGGAACTCACCATAAAGTCGAAGAGCCTGTTGGGAGTCCGTCGGAAGAAATCCGAGGGTGTGTCGGAAGTCCATCGGAAGTTTGTCAGAAGCTCACCGGAAGAAATCTCAATGTGCTGATTTATTTTTTGCTTAGAATATGTTTTCAATTTCGTAGTTAGCATAATTAGGGTTAGGATTATGTGATAATCCTGATTAATCCTAGTAGGGGCCAACTAGACCTTAATTAGACTGAATTAGATCAGATTCAGGGCCCATTCAGTAGTGTTAGACTAGGTCTGATGGTGGCACTGCCAGACTGGGGTGGTGGCATCGCCTTGGGAACTAATTCCTAGGTGGTTTGGGTGGTGGTACCGCCCTAAGTCAACGATGGTATCACTGATAGTTATTACCTATCAGTGATGGTACCACCAGTCCACAAAGACCGAGGACCCTGTCAAGAGATATTTCCATCAGAATGGGTGGTGGTACCACCCAGTACACTAATAGAGCAAGATCAATTGGCAGTGGTACTGCCAATGCTAGGCGGTGGTATCGCCAGTACCCGAAAATCCAGGATGTGACTCTTTTTGGTTCTAATTCTGAAGCCAATTGAGTCTATAAATACCCTTCTCTTCTCAGTTGACAAAACACATTGAGAAGTAATAAAAACTGAGTCATAGCTATAGTAAAATCGCATTCGATAGCTTGAGTGTTCACCTCCCACGTTTTACTTTGTCAAAATTATGTAAGAGTGTGAACCACCTGTAAAAGTTTGTAAGAGAGGTGCTTGGTCCTTTCCCTTCAAGAAGATTTGATAGTGAAAGTTGGGAACCTCATTGAAGGAGGTTTCGGAAGTGGACGTAGGTCATTTAACTGAACCATTATACATCGCTGCGTACTTCTCTTGATGTGTGAGTTTTAACTTTCTACACTTCATTCTATACTTGCTGTGATCTCTCGATTTCCTCCTCTCTTACTTTTAATAGCATTCACTTGAATCACTTTGCCAAAATATTTTTCATCAAATCAAAATTTCTCTACGGACAACTCTTTCCGAAATCGATTTCAAAAGTATGATTTTTATCCACTAAACTAATTCGCCCCCCCTCTCTTAGTTCCGCTCAGATCCTAATAATTGGTATCAGAACTTGGTCACTCTCATTTGGTTTAAAATCTAAGAGAGATGGCTTATTCCGGCATGCAAGAGGGTTATTCAATTACACGTCCACCTATGTTCAATGGGTCGGATTACACCTATTAGAAGACTCGTATGAAGAATTTTCTTATTTTCATAGATTTCAAACTTTAAAATATTATTGAAAATGGATTTCAAAGATCTTCTCTTCCGATGAACGAATGGAATGAATCGGAGAAGAAGGTTTTTGCTCTTAATGTAAAGGCTATGAATGCCTTATTTTGTACACTTGATAAAAATGAGTTTAATCGTGTTTCAATTTGTGAATCAGCTTTTAATATTTGGCATACTCTTGAAATCACTCATGAAGGCACTAGCTGAGTGAAAGAGTCCAAAATCAACCTCTTGGTGCACTCTTATGAATTGTTTCAGATGAAACCAAGTGAGTCCATCGGTAACATGTACACCCGTTTCATAGATGTCGTCAATGGACTCAAAGCACTTAGTAAAAATTTTTCTAATTTCGAACTTATAACTAAAATTTTAAGATCTCTTCCAAAGAGTTGGGATTCAAAAGTTACGATCATTCAAGAGGCCAAGGACCTTAAAAGTTTTCCTCTCAAAGAACTCATTGGGTCTTTAATTACCTATGAAATAACATGTCATACTCATGATGACCTAGAGAACCCCCTTCCAAAGAACAGGAAGGATATTGTTAGGGATCAAGTGGCACTAAGAGGAGGGGGGGGAGGGGGTTTGAATTAGTGCAGCGGTAAAGAACGATAAACTTTCGATAATTTTAAATAAGTTTCAGAAACTTCATACGAAAAGAATAATGTTTCGATTAAAACCATCATGATTACGTTGAAAGCGTACGTAAGAAGATGAGGGTAGTGAACTTAACAAAGTAAATATTTATAGAAAGATAAATACATGAGCATAAACGTAAACCGTTTTTATAGTGGTTCGGTCGTCCGACTACATCCACTCTCAATTCCTCTTCGCTTGAGGCCACCAGCTTTCCACTAGCTATCCTCCTTCCAACGGGCGAGGATGAACTCCCTTACAACACCTCTCCTTTTGACGAGCCTAGGAGGTAATCCTTATAAGGCCTCTCACCTCTCTCTTGGATTAGAATATACTTAAAGCTTAGAGGGAAGATTTTGACAAGAGTTTTCCCTTTTTCTTTCTCAGTTCTAGGCCCCCTTTCAAACATGAATGAGAAGGGTATTTATAGGCCTCAAGAGGATTCAAATTTGGAGCCCAAATTTGAATCACTTTTGTGTTTCCTGGTGCTGGCGGTGCCACCACTGCCGATGTCTGTCTTTGGCGGTACCAACGCTGTCGTGTCGACACTTGCAGATGTCTTTCAAGCGGTGCTACGCCCGCTGGCATGCCACCGCTTGGGCTTGCTACCTAGCGATGGTACCACCGCCCAGCCTGGCAGTGCCACTTCCTGGGCTCTTGGGTCCTGGGTGGTGCCATTGCCCTGGCCTTTTCAACATATTGGTTTGGGCCTTAAACTCGGCCCAAACCAGTCCAAAACAAGGTCCATTTGGCCCCTACTTGGGTTATAGGATTAATACCTAATCCAAACCCAAATTAACATACTAACTATGAAATTAAAGATATTTTCTAAGCTATTACAAAGTCTGACAAGTCAAGACTTCTTCTACTAAGCTTCCGATGAACTTCCGGTGGTCTTCCGATGAACCCTCGGAAACCATTCTGCGGACTCCCGGTAAGCTCTTGGACTTCACGATGATCTTGGCGAGTTCCAATGAGCTTCTTTGGCAAGCTCCAATCTTTCTTGGCAAGCTCCGCGAACTTCCGATGAACCTTCCAAAAACTTGAAAACCCTTCAAGCTCCTACTCATTCTCGGCGGCCCAAAGAAGACTCCCAATGAATCTTCAGACTTCTGTCGAACTCTCGAACTCCCAATGATCTATCACACTTGTCTTCCAGCACTTTGTTTCGTTTTACATCTTCATCTTTATCGTAGTTAATCCTACACACACAAACAAAACTCTACTTCGATCTAGACAATTATTACAATGCGAATTGACATTCAGTTGCCCGGCACGTCATTGGTTGGCGCTTCGTTTGATTCTTCGACGCATCATCCTCTCTTGTATTTTGTTGCCCAATCGACGGTTGACCTCCGCAACCCTGATATCCTTAGCGTAACTTCGCTCTTCTTGGCTCGATGCCCGACGTTCGAAGCCTTCTGCCGATTGTCGACCAGACCTCCGGCTCGACATCCAATATCCTGACGTGATCACCCAGCACAACGTCAATTCCTCCAATGTCAACTGTCTAATCCTGATCGATAGTAGACCTGCGTCACTCAAAACGTAGTTAGATCATAAAACACAATCAATTAGTTTCATCATCAAAATTTGAGATTCAATAATCTTCCCCTTTTTGATAATGACAACTAATTGATAACTAACGGAGTTAACCATAACTCACCGGAGTTTAACCAAACTCCCCCTATCAATATGCCATTGATAGAATACTTAGATTATTCTAAATTCAAGCAACATTCATCACAAAATATGAGAATTAATAAACGATCATGTAAATATATAAAATATTTAATTTAATGCATGAAGTCATCAAGCTACTTCTCCTCTTATGTCATCAACGAAAAGGAGAAGTTGCGTCATAACTAGTTTAAAAGATATGTAAATTTTACAATCATACTAGCTATCAATCAGATCATATAACATTTAAGCATAGCTTTGCAATACTCAATCATAGTAAGATTTTTAAAAATGTCTAAGCATAACAATTCAACACTTACTTCTTATACAAATTTGCACTTTACTTTTCTTGAAATTGCAAGGTAGCAATTTTTTGATATTCAAGTTCTTTTCCTCTTTTGTAGTCTAGCAAGATAGTAAGTTTGCACTTTGATTTCTTTATGATATGCCAAGCTAGCAATTTTCTTCCTCTTGAATGAGCTAGCAAAATTTTCATTTAAGGTGCAAGTTAGCAATAAACTTTCTCCCCCTTTATTAATGTCAAAAAAAAGGGATGATCAAATATGATGATATAAACTTTTCACATAAGTTTTCATAAAAAAGTTTACATCAATCTTCAAATCATGATACAAATATATCAATATAATGGATCAAGTCATGATTCATGATTCATCATAAAATAAATTTTATTTATATCAAATATTTAATTTACCACACAAGGCAAAGAAATCATGTCACTTCTAGGATATAATATCAAGGCTCAAGAAGAACATGATTCATTTGAGAATGGATAGCACAAGGACCATCTTGATTCAAGCATAAGAATTTTCATCAAGATCACATTTCATACGAATCAAGATATCAAGATCATGAATTCATAAAAATTCATGTATTAAATTCTGAGAAATCAAAAGACAAATTACATTTCATTTAAAGAATTTTCTTTTGATAAATCGGAAGGAGCATGGTAAACAATCTTGATTTATAAAGAACTTCAAGTTATAATTGTCAAGATCATGATTTCAATAAAATTTCTTTATAGCAAAATGAAATCTTTTAGAACTTGATTTAAGCATTAAATACATCTTAATAAGTCATAATTCTAAAAGATTTAAGAATCACTAAAAGAAAAATCATTCAAGTTTAATTTGACTACTTCATACTTATCATTAAAATCATTTTCATAGATTCATATAGATGGATTATTTAACACATCATCAAAATCTCATTCATAATTCAAGTGATTCACAAACTATCATAAATGAATTCATCACTTGTATTTCATGAAAAATCAAAAATTTCAAAAATCATACATTTCACTTTTTTATGATTTGCATTGATTTCATATAAATATGCCTTTATTTTCTTTTATGTTGAATAGAAACAAGTATGAATGTTCAAGACATAAAGGCTAAATCTCATAAAGCAAATTATCAAGCATGATTTTAAATATTCATTTTCAAGCCATGATAAAAAGAGTAAGTCAAAGATTCAATCATCTCATGTCATGAATTCCAAAGTCAAGATTTCAAGAGATCAAGAGAGGAATTATAAAATCATTCAAACTCATTTTGTCAACTCGAAACTCACAATCAAATTATCAAAATCATTCTTGAGATTCAAGAGATTTATATGAACATAGTATTCATCATTTGTCTTTTTATGCCAAAACAAAATGAGTATTCAAAAACGAAAGATAAGTTTCATTATAAAAATCATCAAGACAAAAATATAACACATTATTTCAAGACATGAGATTCAATTTATTATGATAATGTGTTTTATTTTAAGTTGTTTGTTCTATGTAAGTGTACTCATGTTTCAAAAGATGAGTATCAAATTTTAAAACCGAACATGAGTTTTTCATCAAGATATAACACCTTTAAATTCTTATAAAATCATTAATCATGACAATAACTTTTAATATTTTTATTTCATCATTATCAATGATGATTTCATAGGGTATGTTCAATTATTTATATGAAAGCCATCATCGTATAACTTTGAAATACAAGTTGTCATTAAAGCCATCAAGATCAAATGCATCAAAAATATTTCATACGAAAATTTTATTGTAAGCAATGGAAATGGTTCACATGTAAGCATGCTCTTGTCTTTTTCTACTAGATTCGTGTGTCATTGTATAGATTCGAAAAGTAAGTTTTAAGAAAAATTATTTAAACCAAATGCATGATACTCTCATTTATTTTCAAAATATTCATCATGATTATTTTCATGAGATTCACAAGATTGGTAAAGTGAATTCATTAACCTCAATAGGATAGAAAATGAATTTTCATTTCATGCAATTGTTTTCATGTGAGCATATTCAAATCTTTTTATGAAAACATGTATCAACGAGATATAAGTTTAGTCATAAACTTGTCAAGACCAAACACATCAAAAATAAAACATCACATTTTTAATTTTTATGTATTTTATTTTATGTGGTTGATCTCATATAAGCATATTCACATTTTCACACAAAAGCCAAGCATCGTATAAATTTAAAATTATCATCAAAATCTTTCATTCCAAAAATTTGTTAGGAGTGAAGTACATTGATTAGATGTAAGCATGCTCATTTTTTTGTATAAACGATATTTATTAAGTTTAAAACCGAAACTCAAGTTTCATAAAAAAAATATATCATGTCATCAAAAAATTTCATCATAAAAACAATTTAGACCAATTAATCTGAAATAGAAGATTTCATATCATAAGCATGATACAAGCATTTATCATCAAGACACTTTCAAGAATAACATACATAGATGTGCATGATGTTTAAAGTTGAAAACCAATACGGAAAGCATACATATAATTTTTCTTGTACAAGAATTATCATTCACAAAAGATTTGACATTTTAAGCATCAGCATGCAATCATCATATAAATTTTTAATTTTTAAAAATTTCTAGAAGGAAAAACATAGTATAATTTTTTTAAAAAATAATTTTTATATCCTACTAAGTAAATTAAGTACTCATGAAAAACATCATGTAATTTTAAAATAATTCAAGGGAGTTAAGTTGCTTACCTTGTAGTCGAAGCCCATCAAAGCCCAATTCGTTGTTTCGTCATTTGATTCTTCTTTGCGCTTTTTCTTCATCTTTGGTCTCTTCCTCTGTTCAAGTTCATTTTTAGTTATAGATTCTTGTTTAATAAACGTATTAAGATTATTCAAAAGTTCAATGTCCTCTTCATTGTCCTCATCACTTAAGTCATCACTCAAGTGACATTTCATAGTTCGGAGTTTCAAATCCTTCTTATTCTTTAAAAGGTGGTTCATATGTTCATCATGTTCAACATGTTCCAAGAAACTCATTCCATATGTCATTAAGGATCCAATGAGTTCTTCAATAGAATAATCATTTAAAACTTTAGTTTCTTGTATCATCGTTATTTTAGGATCCCACCTTTTTTGAAGGGATCTTAAGATCTTGTTAGTGAGTTCAAAATTTGAAAAACATTTACCAAAAGCTCTTAGACTATTGACGACATCCGTGAAACGGGTGTACATGTCGCCGATAGTTTCATTTGATTTCATTCAAAAAAACTTAAAATTATGCAATAAGAGGTTTACTTTTTAGTCTTTGACTCTACTAGTTCCCTCGTGTATGATTTCAAGTGTTCGCTAAATGTTAAAAGCTGTTTCGCACATAGAAATCCAATTGAACTCGTTCGTGTCCAAAGCACAAAATAAGGCATTCATAGCCTTTGCATTTAAAGAAAAATATTTTTCTCTAAGACCTACCATTCGTTCGTCAGTTTAGAGGGAAGTTGAAAATAGTTTTCAACAACGTTCCATAAATCCAAATCTACTGAAAGCAAGAAAATTCTCATTCGAGTTTTCCAATAAGTGTAGTCCAAATCGTTAAACAATGGAGGATGAATAATTGAAAGACCCTCTTGAAAACCATTAAGAGCCATTTCTCATGGGTGTAAATCCGAATGAGAAATAACGAGACTCTGATACCAATTGTTAGGGATTGAGTGGCACTAAGAGGGGGGGGGGTGTGAATTAGTGCAGTGGTAAAGAACGATAAACTTTCAATGATTTTAAACAAGTTTCGGAAACTTTATATGAAAAGAATAACGTTTCGATTAAAATCATTTCGATTGCATTGAAAGCGTACGTAAGAAGATGAGAGCAGTGAACTTAGCAAAGTAAAGGTTTGTAGAAAGATAAATACATGAACATAAATACAAACCATTTTTATAGTGGTTCGGTCATTCGACCTACATCCACTCCTGATTCCTCTTCGCTTGAGGCCACCGGCTTTCCACTAGCTATCCTCCTTCCAACGGGCGAGGATGAACTCCCTTATAACACCTCTCATTTTGACGGGCTTAGGAGGTAACCCTTACAAGGTCTCTTACCCTTCTCTTAGACTAGAACACACTTAAAGCTTAGAGGAAAGATTTTGACAAGAGTTTTTCCTTTTTCTTTCTTAGTTCTAGACCCCCTTTCAACCATGATTGAGAGGGGTATTTATAGGCCTCAAGAGGTCACTTTCATGTTTCTCAGTGCTGGCAGTGCCACCGCTTGTCAGTGTCAGACACTGATAGTGTACTGGGCGGTGCCACCGCCTGGGCTTGCTGCCCAGCGGTGATACCACCGCCCAGCCTGGTGGTGCCATCGCCTAGGCTCTCGAGCTCTGGGCGGTGCCACCGCCCAGCCTGGGCTCTCAGGTCCTGGGCAGTGCCACCGCCCGGGACTTTTCAACACACTAGTTTGGGCCTTAAACTTGGCCCAAACCAGTCCAAAACAAGGCCCATTTGGCTCCTACTTGGGTTATAAGATTAATACCTAATCCTAACCCAAATTAACATACTAACTATGAAATTAAAGATATTTTTTAAGCTATAAAAAAGTCCGACAAGTCAAGACTTCTTCCGGTGAGCTTCCGGCGAACTTCCAGCGGTCTTCCGACGAACCCTCGGAAACCATTCTGCGGACTCCCGGCAACCTCTTGGACTTCATGATGATCTTAGCGAGTTCCAACGAGCTTCTTTGGCAAGCTCCAATCTTTCTTGGAAAGCTCTGCGAACTTCTTACGAACCTTTTGGTGAACTTCCGAAAACCCTTCAGCAAGCTCCCTACTTGTTCTCGGCTAGTTCCGGCAGCACTCCCAACGAATCTTCAGACTTTCGTCAAACTCTCGAACTCCCATCAATCTATCACACTTGTCTTCCGGCACTTTATTTTGCTTTACGTCTTTATTGTTATCGTAGTTAATCCTGCACACACACAAACAAAACTCTACTTCGATCTAGACAATTATTACAATGCGAATTGACTTTCAGTTGCCCGACACATCATTGGTCGGTGCTTCGTCCGATTCTTCGGTGCATCATCTTCTCTTGTATTTTGTTATCCAATCGGCGGTTGACCTCCATAACCCCGATATCCTTAGCGCAACTCTGCTCTTTTTGGCCCGATGTCCGACGTCCGAAGCCTTCTGCTGATTGTCGACTGGACCTCCAGCTCAACATCTAATATCCTGACATGATCACCCGGTGCAACGTCAATTCCTCCAACGTCAACTATCTAATCCTGATCGATAGTAGACCTACGTCACTCAAAATGCAGTTAGATCACAAAACATAATCAATTAGTTTCATCATCAAAATCTGAGATTTAACAGATATGGCATTGAGAACAAAAGAAGACCACTTGAAAGAATCTTCAAGTGATGAGGACCTTGATGATGAACTTGCACTCTTAACTTGAAAATTTAAAAAATTTATAAGAAGGAATAAATTTAAAAATGATACTAAAAACAAACTTGAACAAAAAAAAGAGCAAGTGATATGTTACGAATGCAAGAAGCCGGGGCACTTCAAAAGTGAATGCCCCCAAGCCAAGAAGAAGCTATAAAAATAAAAGAAGGCTTTAAAGGTGACATGGGATGACTGAAGTGGCTCCGAAGATGAAGAAGCATGTAACAAAGACAAGGCCAACTTCGCATTAATGGCTTTCGGAGAAGAAGTATGTGAGTTATTTAATAAAGATTTATCTCTCAACGAACTTTCAATTGCTTTTTATGAATTATCTGATGAGTATAGAGCTATTAGTAAAAATTTTAATTTATTAAAAAAAGAGCATGCTTTCTTACTAGATAAACTTGAAAGTCTTGAACTTGATACTCCCTCTCTACCTCCATGCTCTAAGTATGAACACTTAGAGACAATAAAAAATGAGAATTTGCTACTTAAAGAGACTCTAAATAAGTTTAAGGTCGGTAGCAAGGGCTTGGACTTGATCCTTATAAACAAAGGTCATGTCTGAAAAATAAGTGGAATTGGATTCATGAGTGGATCTCACCATACTCCAACCACTTTCATTAAAGGACCCACACTACATATATCATCTCATTTGAAATATAACTTTTGTTGTAAATCTGGACATATTGTTTACAAATGTCCATATATGAAACTTAGCCCACATAAGTTGATATGGATTCCTAAAGGAACTATAAGGAACTCAATGAATAATAACAAGATTAGTAGATTAATATTTGAGGCACCCAAGTTAAATGGGTACCAAAAATCATTCTTTGTAGGCATCCTAAACATCACAAGCTAGGAGCAGGTAACAATATGATTCTTAATCTTTACCAAGCTCACTAGCTCGAGTAATAAAAATACCCTTGAATGTTATACATTGTTTGGTTATGCACCATAATGCTTCCATTAAGTCTCTTCAAAAAGAAATTTGGTAAAAACATTTGTGTCACCTTAAAATTAGAAGTCCTATATTTTAAAATGATGTGGTTTTAATGGATTTGATGAAACTTTGTTTTAGAATTATACAATGATACTATGCCTTTATATAAGAAGAATATATCTTCCTTGAACATTCCTACGAAAAATTGAATTCACTCTTGCATTCTCAAAGTCTACAAATTCATTTATTTTGTGAATCTCGTATGTGATTTTAATGATAAATTCAGAGTTAATGAATTAAGACAGAATGAGTTTTTCAAATGATTCATACCTAATCATGCATTAGAAACGTGATTTTTTTTGACACGATGCATGAATCATGTTCTTATTTGATGATACATACAAATGAGTTGCTTATCAATAGGTACGATTGAAATATATTCTTTTCATATCTTTTGAAAATGACTCTTAGTGATAAATATTTTGAAAACATGCTTGATTATCTTTTATATGATAAGCAACATATGAATTGTTGATTTTCGACTCAAAATTTCCTTTCCTTGATTTCTCAAACGTACTGATACAGGAGTGCCTAATTTACTACAATCTGCTCATGTTGACCTTGCTGATGCTATAATATATTTTCAGCCTACAATGTTGCCTCAAAATCTTCAACTCAGACAATGATAACTCATAAGCATATTCTCTACGCTATGTTAAAGTTGTTATAAGACACTTTTCTTCATGACTAAGAAACACATTAATGAAGTTGGTTAATAGCTATAAAACATTTAATCTCGAAATTCCCTATGCATGAAAGGTTGTTTCATGCACAACTATTTATTTTGGTGTTTTATGGTTAGAGAGGGCTTTTAGAAACTAAAGATATTGGTAAAAGCGCTTTTGGAGCTCTCTCAAAACTCTATATCTCTTGGATTCTTTCTTGAGTGGTGAGTCCTTTTATACTATTCTATATCCTCATTTAATTTTCCTAGGATGGTGAATTTTTCTGTATCCCTATGTGATTTTTAAACCTAGTGGTGAACTATTTTACGATTATGTTAAAGTATTTTGGTGAGTTTGTTCTTTTTCTATCCGAAAGAACTTTTCTATCAATACAATTATACTCTCGACTATTTCTTTCAAAATCCATTCCATATCTTCCCCGTATTAGTTTGGTATCAGAGCTAAAGGTTAGAGATCATGGCACGGCAAAATGGAAAAGATGTTGCACATGAAGGTAGCAGCCATGAAGATGACAATGAATCATTGAGGTTGCAGCTATGAAAATTGCTAAATAGTATATAAGAGAAAAATGAAATCATCGAAGAACTTCGAAGTAGAAACCAGAGTGAAAATGATATCCAACAGTTTACTTCTGATGATAATACACCTCCTCACTCAAGGGAGTCAAGAAGATTTCAGGCAAGGCATGCAATCAAAGATGAATGGCAGAATAAATACAACCTAAGATTGGATATTCTGGAGTTTGAATGTAAAATTAATGTTGATGACTTTATTGACTGGCTTAATACAATGAAAAGAATTTTTTATTTTCATGAACCACCTGAACAAAAGAAGGTAAAACTTGTGGCGCTTAAACTCAGACAGAATGCATCTTTTTTGTGAAAAAATCTGAAAAAGTAAAGAGAACATGAGGGGAAGAGTAAGATCGTAACATGAGAGAAAATGAAAAAGGAGTTGAAGAGAAAATACTTACCTGACAATTATAGACAAGAGATCTTTCTCAAAATCAATAATTTTAAGCAAAAAGATCTTAGTGTGGAAGAGTACACAATAGAATTCGATAATCTCATGTTAAAAGGAGAGCTTGTGGAATCAGAAGAGCAAACTATTGTAAGATATTTAGGAGGTCTGAAATATAAGATTGCTAAAGTTGTTCAACTACAACCATATTAGTCTTTAAATGATGTGAGTAAGTTGGCTTTAAAAGTTGAAAAGCAGCAGAAGTTTGGAAAGAGTTCTCAATATGGGTTAAAAGAAGGTTATACAAAAGGAGAAAGTTCTAAGTCTATTGTCCCGAGCAAGGTGATATCAAAGGTGCAAGATAAGGGTGAAGGATATGCTTGCAGTAAACAAACACCTAATTCGTCTATCCCAAGTGGTCGAAAATGCTTCAGATGTCATGGTTTTGGGCATATTACTTTAGATTATCCAAATAAGAGGATTGTTACTTTGGTTGAAGATCATAGTGATGAAGAAGAAAATGAAGCTGATGATAAACCAAAATATGATGATGATGAGGAAGAGGATACTTATGCTGATCATGGTTTATCTATTGTGCTGCAACGTAGCTTACAAGTGTCCTATATGGCTAAGGATGAAAGTTGGGTGAGAAAGAACGTGTTTTACACTAAATGTACTTTTAATGGTAAGGTGTGCTTGGTGATTATCAATAGTGGTAACTTTGAGAATGTGGTATCTTTGGAGATGGTGTAGAAATTAAAGTTAGATACGATTCCTTATCCACATCCTTATCAATTATGCTAGCTGCAAAAAAGGAATGATATTAAGGTAACTAAAAGATGTTTAGTTTCATTTTCCATTGGTAAGTATTACAAAGATGAAGTATGGTGTGATGTTGCTCCTTTAGACGCTTGTCATTTATTATTATGTAGACCTTGGCATTATGATAGGAGGGTATTATATGATGGCTACAAATATATATATTCTTTTAGTGTGAATGAAAAGAAGATTATTTTAGCTCCATTATAACCTCCTGAAATCAGTACACCAAAAAAAGGAAATTAGTGCTTTCATGTCCTATGGTGAATACAAGGATGAATTAGAAACAAGTGGTCATATTTTGGCTTTATTAGTTATAGAGAAAAATGAACAATATAAGAAGATACCGGCAATCATGAAACCAATCCTAGAGGAGTTTCAAGATATTGTATTAGAAGAGATTCCACATGGCCTTCCACCTCTAAGAGATATTCAGTATCATATTGATGTTATTCCAGGGGCTATTTTACCTAATAAGGTAGCCTACAGAATGAGTCCCAAGGAGTATGAAGAACCTCAAAGGCAAGTGAATGAGTTGGTAGAAAAGAGATTGATTCAGGAGAGTATGAGTCCTTTAGTAGTTCCAACCTTGTTGGTGTCGAAGAAGGATAATTCTTAGAGAATGTGTGTGGATAGCCGTGTCATCAACAAAATCACAATTGGCTATAGTTTTCTCATTCCAAGGTTAGATGGTTTACTTGATCATTTGTGTGGTGCTTCTATTTTCTCTAAAATTAATTTGAGAAGTGACTATCACCAAATAAGAATGAGGCCGGGAGATGAGTGGAAAATAATATTTAAAACTAGAGAAGGGTTATATAAATGATTGATTATGCCATTTGGGTTATCTAAAGCTCCTAGTACTTTCATGAGATTCATGAATCATATACTTAAGCCATGCATTGAGACTTTTATTGTGATTTATTTTGATGATATATTAGTATACAACAAGAGGAAAGAGGAGCATATAAATCATCTTAAAGAGATTTTTTTTATTTTGAGACAATAAAAACTTTATGCTAATCTAAAGAAGTGTGATTTCTTTACAACTATTATTGTGTTTTTGGGGTATATTATTTCAAAAGATGGAATCATGATGGATCAAAGTAAGGTAGAGGCTATTCTTAATTGGTCAACACTTGCTTCATTGCATGATGTGAGGAGTTTACATGGCTTAACTTCTTTTTATAGAACATTCATCAAGGGTTTTAGCTCTATTGTTGTTCCAATCACTAAATGCTTAAAAGGTGATAAATTAAAATGGATTAGTGAGGCTAATGATGCCTTTGAACTATTGAAAAGAAAGGTGATCGAAGCTCCTATTTCAGTACTACCTAATTTTGATAATGTATTTGAGGTTGAATGTGATGCCTCTAATGTGGGGATTGGTGTTGTTTTGAGTCAAGATGGAAAACCCATTACCTTTTTTAGCGAGAAGCTGAATGATGCAAGAAGGAGATACTATACCTATGATAAGGAGTTCTATGTCATTTATCGAGCTTTATCTCATTGGAGTTAATATCTTCTTGCTAAGCCATTTGTCTTATATTTTGATCATGAAGTATAAAGTTTATTAATAACCAACACAAGTTAAACAAGAGACATGTAGCTTGGGTAGAGTTCTTGCAATCTTATAACTTTACAATCAAGCATAAATCTGGTGTTCAAAATGTAATTGCTGATGCCTTGAGTAGAAAGCATTCTTTATTATCAACAATGGAAGTTAAAGTGGTTGGATTTGAGACATTCAAAGATCTTTATGAGAATGATGTGGATTTCGGCTCAATATGGTAGAATTGCAAATCAAGTTCTTTTCAATAATTTTTTATCCTTGATGGTTTTCTTTTTCGAGTTAATGCCTTATGTGTTTCATTTTGTTCATTGAGATAAGTAATTCGAGCTGAAGCTCATGGTGGTGTTTTGGAAGGATATTTCGGATGGGACAAGACTCTAGCTCTTGTTCAATCAAATTTCTATTGACCCAAGATGTTCAGAGATGTAGAGAGACTTGTAAAGCAATGCCGAGTGTGCCATTTGGCGAAAATAAGAAGTCAAAATTCTGATTTGTACACTCCACTTCCAGTGCCGAATGCTCCATGGGAGAAAGTGAGTCTTGATTTCATCTTGGGACTCCCAAGAACTCAAAGGAACAATGATTCTATCATGGTTGTTGTCGACAAATTTTCAAAAATATCTCACTTTGTCCCTTGTAATAAATCAAATGATATATCTCATATCACTGATTTATATTTTAAGGAGATTGTGAGATTATATGATGTTCCAAGAACTATGGTATTTGATCGAGATTCAAAGTTTCTTAGTCATTTCTGGAGAACTCTATGGAGGAAGCTGGGTACTTCTTTGAATTTCAGTAGTTCACATCACCCACAAACCGATGAGCAAATTGAGGTAATGAACAGAAGCTTGGGAAACTTGCTTAGAAGTTATGTTGGCAAGAACATCAAGAAATGGGATCTTATTCTTCCACAAATTGAGTTTTCCTACAATCATTCCTTACATCCTAGCACTGGTAAGAGTCCCTTTGAGGTTGTTTATGGTACTAGTCTAATTGGTCCTTTGGATTTGGTTCCTCATCCAGCAACTAACAATTTAGTGGAGATGCTGATGAGAGAGCTAATCAAATAAAGAAGCTACATGAGGATGTTAAACAAACCATAGAAAAGCAAAATAAGAGGTATAGGCAAGTTGCCAACAAACATAGAAAACTTATGGAGTTTAATGCAAGTGATTTAGTCTGGATTCATCTAAGAAAGGAGAGGTTTCTATCGGGCAAATTTGAAAAATTGAAACCAAAAGTTGATGGTCCATTCAAGGTACTTACGAGAATTGGTCAGAATACTTATAAGATCAAGCTACTTGAAGATTATAGAGTGTCTCCAACATTTAATGTGGCTGATTTAAGTCCTTATCATGAATATATTGCTGAAACAAACAAGGAGTTGATGACAAGTCTTTTTCAACTAGGGGAGAATGATACGGGAGTGCCTAATTTGCTATAATATGCTCATGTTGACTTTGCTGATACTATGATATATTTTCAGCCCACATTGTTGCCTCAAAGTCTTCAACTCAGCCCATGATAGCTCATGAGCATATTCTCTAAACTATGTTAAAGCTGTTACAAGACACTTTTCTTCATAACTAAGAAACATATTAATAGAGTTGGTTAACAGTTGTAAAACATTTAATCTAAAAATTTCCTATGCATGAAGGGTTGTTTCATGCACAACTATTTATTTTGGTGTTTTAGGGTTAGAGAGGGCTTTTAGAAATTGAAAATATTTGTAGAAGTACTCTTGGAGCTCACTTAAAACTCTGTATTTCTTGGATTTTTCCTTGAGTGGTGAGTCCTTTTGTATTGTTCTATATCCTCGTTTAATTTTCCTGGGGTGGTGATTTTTTCTGTATCCCTATGTATTTTTAAACCTAGTGGTGAACTATTTTACAATTGTGTTAAAGTATTTTCATGAGTTTGTTCTTTTTCTATCCGAAAGAACTTTTCAAGCAATACAATTATACTCTTAACTTTTTCTTTCAAAATCCATTTCGTATCTCCCCTATATCACATATGACTGAAAATAGTGTGATTCATGATCCTGATATTTATAGATGACATCTTTTGGTTTAATTATACATCCTTCATCATCTCATAAATTGATCAATGTTGGTATTCATAACCTTCGAAAATCACTACCTTTATATCATCCAAGTTTTTCTTGTCTTTGCATTATCATTCTTTCAAATTGCTTGATGCGAAAGTTTCTAAAACTTCTTGATTACAACACTTAATTTGATCATTCATTTATTTAAGTAAATGTGCTTAATAAAAAATTATTACCTCATGAGACCGAAAGACATCATTTCATCTCAATCAAATACTTAATGATCAAATTAGATGTCTGAGATAGATGTCAATAAAGGGTACAAATTGATCAAAAATCAAGATGTTAAAGTTGTCTAAGTCAGGGTGCCAATGGTGGCACCACTAGGACTAGCGGTAGCATTGCCTAGGCATTATATTCCCAAGCGGTGGCATCGCCCAAGAGCCCCCTTATATAAAGGGGAGTTAGAGCCGGCGATGGAACCGCCCCCAACCCTTGAAGCTGCTCCAAAATACTCTTTGCTTCCTCTCAAAACTCCATCTTCCCTCTCAAGAAGACCAAGAGAGGCTTCCATCCTCTCAAATCTTGGATCAAGACCTTTATTTATCAAGAAACCTCAACTAAGGTAATCTTTGGCACTCTCTCTTTGAATTCTTGATACATGGCTGCCTCTTTAGAATTTCCTTGTTCTATCATCATTTTCTAGATAAATGGCTGCCTCTTTGGAATTTTCTTGTTCTATCATCATTTTCTAGATAAATGACTCCTAGGAGATTGTCTAGGGACAAAGGGAAGAGGAGGGAAGGAGATTCATATGACTCATCCCTCTTTAGCACTAGTGAAATTGCCCTTAGATACCTTAGTTTTGAAGTAAGAATTGTGCATAAGGGAAAACATGTTGATTTAAGTGAACTAGGAAACCTAGAGCCCATTAGATGGTTTGCTGATTTGGATGTCTTACCCATTTTACAAATCAGTGAACCAATTTAGTCTAGATTAGTTAAGTTATTTTACGCTAATTTAAGCATGGATGATGATGATAACATGTCAACCTACCTTTTAGGAAATCAAGTTCCAATTACGGATAGCAAAATATGTGACCTAATTGGAATCTCCGAAAAAGATAGGGGTTGTTACTTTAGAGGACAGTGAGATTTGGATGCAATCGGAGTAACCTACTTCAAGGCTTTAAGGACCGTTTTTGAAAATCCTAACCTAGTCATAGTCCCTAAAAGTTGTGAGTATCTGTTACCATTTAGTTCTAAGATCCTCCATCATATCATCATTAGTATCCTAATCCCTAAATAGTATTACCATGATGAAATTAGTCAAATGGAGTTAGGTACTATGTACTGGATAATGATCGGATAAAATAATTATTTTGAATACCTGATCCAATAAAATATGATTGAAATAGCATCTAAAGATTTAATGTTACCATATGGGAGATTAATTACTATATTACTACATGTATATAATATTAGAATACCACCCGATGAAGAAGTGATAAAGGTGGATAGATTCAACACCATAAATAGAAACCTACTTAAGAGACTAAGGTACATATTTAAAAATAAAATATGGACTAGGCAGCCTAGAAAAACTGATCCAATTCCCCTTCCAGTAGAACCTGAAACATCAATTTTTAGAGGTAATGAATCTCCTCCTCCTAGTCTCTTTGGTGTAGCACCATAAAAACTAGCTCTTGCTCCATCTTATGAAGATCCGATCATGACAGAGATAAATCAAATCAAATCAAATCATAACAAGCTAAAATCTTGAATGAAGTGCGACAGATGAATTAAAAGTTAGATCACTTGTATAGGCACTTTGGTATTCCACCTGAGGAATAATTATAAAAAACTCTATAATTAACTTCATAAGTTGTAATGGAGCCTTTGACTCTCGTTTTGTAGAACTCTATGTTATTTTGGCACACCTTAAAATTCCATTTGTGTTTATGTTTCTTTTCCGAGATTTTTCAACTTCAGTTTTCATAGTCTCACATTGATATTATCTCTTCATTTTTGGATGACATCTTTATAATATCATATTTTGAATGGAGCTCTCATTTTTATCTTTTTTCAATCATAATATTTTGATACTCCTCATTCTTTGATTGATGAGTGTTAAGTAATATCATGCCCTTTTTATGATGTGGTAAAATTGGTTTTATACTCCCTCTACCTCTATTGGGATGATTAAATGAATTTTATGACTCTCAACATTTTTGTATCATTTGAAGATTGACATATGCAACTATATGTATATTAATGTCATGAACTTTGCATAAAAAAGCTCTTAAGTGCTTAATATTTGAATACTCTCTTCGGACTTCATTCTTAACTCTTATGCTAATCTCTAAATCTTGAGCTTCTATGACTTGATTCTTTATCTTCCACCTCATAAATTCTTATGATAATGCCAAGTTGAATCTTTCTCTATGAAACTTTTGATATTGATGTGCTCCACTTCATAAATTTGTAATACCAAGTTGAACTATCTTTATGAATTTTGAACTAAAATGATCTCTCTCTCACGAATTTTTTCTTGAATAAATAACATGAGCTCTTGATGCTATGTTTAATGAATGACTTGGCTTCAATAATCTATCCTTCCACTTTATGATTTTATGCTTGAATTTTTCAATTAAAATTGCATCTTGAACTGTCTATCTTTATTTTTCATGTATGAATCTTTTATAAGCACTTACAAATTCTAATGCATTTTGAACTCAATGATCTAGCCTATAATTTCATAGACATGAATTTTAATAAGAATGATTACATCACTTTTCGGGTTTATCCATCTTTTTTTGTCATCTTTTTTCGTAATTAAGATTCACTTCCTTTTTGTTGATGACAAAGGGGAAGAAGAATGTGGCAAAATAAATTGATGACTTAATAAATACCTTGCGTGTATTGAGAAGAATATAGTAAAATGAATTGATGACTTGATGTATCATATCATATTGTAATGACTTGATGGAATGATAAATGTCTTATATGTATTGTAATATAATTACTTTTGTCATGCTTGGTATCAAAGATTGGTTGCTATCCTTAAAAGCATAACAATAAAATTTGTAGTGTATCACAATGTATCACATGTATCGTAAATGGTTCATATATACTTAACATATAAAGTTTTTAAAGATTGTTATCATATCATGTTTAAAGTTAGTTTCTTTCATTGATATGATAAGTTATCATTTCTTTTGATGATGTATCGCAAAATGATATAATGCCTTGCATTTGTGCATTTTATATTGATATCATTTGATCCTTGTTATATTTAAAGTTATAATTAGTATCATTTGTTGAAGTGATAAATATCTATCATCATTCGATATTGAACTTGAAAATGGGTGTCATGACTTGACATCATTTTCAATTGAGGAAAATATGAAGTTTCATATTTATGAATGAAAGTTCATGCTTGTTGAGCATGATGATAAGTTCAATGGATGCAACTTATCGATTTCAGTTTGAATTCAAGGAGATTGAATTGAAGTATTTTCCTTCTCATAATATGGCATGTAGATAGGGAGAGTCAAAGTTAACTCCATCATCAATTGATTTTCATCATCAAAAAGGGGGAGATTGTTGAATCTCAAATTTTGATGATGAAGTCAATTGATAGGTTATTTGATCTAATCCATATTATTGAGATAAGTATGTAGGATTAACTACGATAGTAATGAAGACATAAAGCAAATTGCTAAAGTCAAGTACGTTGGGAGTTCGAGAGTCCATCGAAAGTCCAAAGGATCATCGAAAGTGCTGCCAAAACCAACAGAGAATGAATTGGGGAATTGTCGAAGGTTTTAGAAGTTCGCTGAAAAGATCGTCAGAGGTTCGTGGATCTCACTAAGAAGGTTCGAAAGCTTGCCAGAGATTCGTCGAACTCGCCATAAAGTTTGGGAGTCTGTTGGGAGTCCACCGGAAGAAATTTGAAGGTGTGTTGGAAGTTCGTCAGAAGTTTGCTAGAAGCTCGCCGGAAGAAAACTCGACGTGCCAGTTTAGTTTTTGCTTAGAATATGTTTTCAACTTCATAGTTAGCATATAATTAGAGTTAGGATTAGGTGATAATCTTGATTAACTATAGTATGGGCCAACTAGGCCTTAATTGGACTGAATTGGGTTAGATTCAGGGCCCATTCAATAGTGCTGGACCAGGTCACTGCCAGATTGGGGCGATGGCACCGCCCCAAGAACTAAATCCCAAGTGGTCTAGGTAGTGGTACCACCCTAGGTCATCGGTGGTACCGTTGACAATTATTACTTGTCACCGGTGGTACCACTTGACAGGCGATGGTATTGCTAGTCCACAGAGACCAAGGACCATATCAGGCGGTAGTACTACTAGACTGGGCAGTGGTACCGCCCAGTACATTGATAGAGCAGTGTCAGGCGATGGTATCGCCAATATCCAAAAATCCAAGATATGACTCTTTTTGGCTCCAATTCTAAAGCCAATTGAGTCTATAAATACCCCTCTCTTCTCAGTTGACAAAGCACATTGAGAAGTGATAAAAACTGAGTCAAAGCTATAGCAAAATCGTATTCGATATGTTGAGTGTTCACCTCTCATGTTTTACTTTGTCAAAATTCTGTAAGAGTGTGAACCACCTGTAAAAGTTTGTAAGAGAGGAACTTGGTCCTTCTCCTTCAAAAAGATTTGATAGTGGAAGTTGGGAAACTCATCGGAGGAGGTTTCAGAAGTGGACGTAGGTCATTTAACCGAATCACTATATATCGCTACATACTTCTCTTGATGTGTGAGTTTTAACTTTCTACACTTCATTCTATACCTGCTGTGGTCTCTCTATTTCCTCCTCTCTACTTTCGATAGCATTCACTTGAATCACTTTGCCAAAATCTTTTTCGTTGGATCAAATTTCTCTACGAACAACTCTTTCCAAAATCAATTTCAAAAGTACAATTTTTATTTGGTGCACTAATTCACCCCCCCCCCCTCTTAGTTCTACTCAGATCCTATAGAAAGCCGATGGCCTCAAGTGAAGAGGAATTAAGAGTGGACGTAGGTCGGATGACCGAACCACTATAAAAATTGGGTTTGCATTTACTTATTGCACTTATCTTTCTGTAAATCATTTTACTTTGCTGCCCTACTTTCTCATCACTGCTCTCATTCATTGCGAATCACTTTTAAGTTTAAAATGTTTCTGACACGGACTTAATTGCGGAAAGCTTTCATCGAAATCGATTTTCAACGAATAAAGTTTTTTAAAATTGCATGAACTTGTAATTTACCACTACACTAATTCACCTCCCTCCCCCCTCTTAGTGTTGAATTGATCCTAACAATTGGTATCAGAGCCCGATATTTCACTTTTGGGTTCACATCCAAGAGAAATGGCTCTTTTCGGATTTCAAGAGGGTTTTTCGATCGTTCGTCCTCCCTTCTTTAACAGGTCAGACTACACTTATTGGAAAACTCGAATGAGAGTTTTCTTACTTTCATTAAATTTAGATTTATGGAATATCATTGAAAATAATTTTTAAACTCTATCTAAACCAATGAACGAATGGTCGGATTTAGAGAAAAAATCTTTTTCGTTAATGCAAAGGCTATGAATACCTTATTTTACACTTTGTACAAAATTGAGTTTAATCGTATTTCTACTTATGAAATGACTTTTGATTTTAGCGCATATATGAAATCATGCACGAAGGCACTAGTAGAGTCAAAGACTCAAAAGTAAACCTCTTAATGTATAATTTTGAGCTTTTTCGAATGGCACTAAGCGAAACTATTAATGACATGTACACCCGTTTCATGGATGTTGTCAATAGTTTGAAAAGCCTTGGAAATTTTTTTTGAGTTTTGATCTAGTAAACAAGATTTTAAGATCCCTTCCAAAAAGGTGGGATTCAAAAGTAACGACGATACAATAAACTAAAGATTTAAATAATTTTCCTATTGAAGAACTCATTGGCTCTTTAATGACATATGAAATGAGTTTCTTAAAATACAACGAACATGAGAACTACCTTCCAAAGAACAGAAAAGTAATTGCACTTAGAATGGAAGAAGACCTCTTAAGCGATAACTCAAGTGATGGTGAAGAAGACATTAAACTTTTGATGTTAAAATTTAAAAAATTCATTAAACAAGAATTAAAAAATTCAAATGAACTTAAAAACAACACCAACTCTTGCTACGAATGCAAGAAGCCAGAGAGCTCCAAAGACGAATACACAAAAGTGAAGAAGAAGAAAATGAGCAAAGAAGAATCAAGTAACGAAGCGGTGAACTATTGATATGAACCAGATCAAGCTAGTCAAGACTCAATCAACATTCTATGATTGCAAGAAGATTCTAAAATGGCCAACGTGATCATAAAGAGAGAAGGACAAATTTGAAGACCTCAACTTGAAGAATAAAAGTCCATTCAAAATGTTTACCAAAATTCATGAATTAGGAATATAAATGTTATTTAATGCATTCATTCTCTTTGTACATTCCTCATACTATATAAATGAGGTTGACTCTCAGTGAAAGACAATTTGGGAAGTATAACAATTCTTCAACACCGGTGAGTGTTTTGTTTTTAAGTTCTTGCATGAACTTTAGAACTTATCAGGCTTTTCTGCTTGTGGCGTTCAAACCAAATCTTTGCTTTTCCTTTGACTTATCGGACTTTTAGTTTGTATGCGTCTTAAGGGAATTCAAAGTGCTATTCTAGTTATTTTATCAATTTTCTATTGATAGGTAATTAGAATAGTTTCCCTTACTTCATTCTTGAACGATCCGCCTTGTTTCAATTCGTTGGAGGGTGTCAATTTGCATTCCATATGTATCATAGCTCTTTAGCTATCGGGTGTATGGTTGCTAAGTTGATGATTTCCATCATTTGGTATCGAGCACGGCTCAAGTTTGAGGTTTGCTTATCCATTTATTTGTTATCTTTTAACTTTTCCTGTTCTCTTATCACGATATCCATAATTGCTATTCTTCCTTTCTTCTTATTGCTTTGTGTTTCTTGTGCTATCATCTGTTTGTTTTTCATTTTTCCCCTCACTTTATCGTCAAAAAAGAAAGAGAAACAGAAAGTTAAAAAAACGAGAGAGAAAATCAAAAGTAAAAAAAAGAGAGGAAATCAAAGATCAAAGAAAAAAAAAGAGAGAGAGGAGAAGATCAAAGGTAAAAAAATGAAAAAAAGAAAGAGATCGAAATTTTAAAAAAACGAGAGAGAAAATCAAAAGTAAAAAAAAGAGAAAATCAAAGATCAAAGAAAAAAAAAAAGGTAAGGAAAATGTGATCGCATGCTCTCTAGAAGGTGATGGAGGCTATGATTCGAGGATAATCCTTTTGAAAGGGGGAATGATATGAACCAGATCAAGCTAGTCAAGACTCAATCAACATTCTATGATTGCAAGAAGATTCTAAAATGGCCAACGTGATCATAAAGAGAGAAGGACAAATTTGAAGACCTCAACTTGAAGAATAAAAGTCCATTCAGCTATGTTTAAAAATTCATGAATTAGGAATATAAATGTTATTTAATGCATTCATTCTCTTTGTACATTCCTCATACTATATAAATGAGGTTGACTCTCAGTGAAAGACAATTGGGAAGTATAACAATTCTTCAACACCGGTGAGTGTTTTGTTTTTAAGTTCTTGCATGAACTTTAGAACTTATCAGGCTTTTCTGCTTGTGGCGTTCAAACCAAATCTTTGCTTTTCTTTTGACTTATCGACTTTTAGTTTGTGGCCTTAAGGAATTCAAAGTGCTATTCTAGTTATTTTATCAATTTTCTATTGATAGGTAATTAGAATAGTTTCCCTTACTTCATTCTTGAACGATCCGCCTTGTTTCAATTCGTTGGAGGGTGTCAATTTGCATTCCATATGTATCATAGCTCTTTAGCTATCGGGGTGTATGGTTGCTAAATTGATGATTTCCATCAACTATGTTTTGACGGCTCTCGATAATGAGGTAACTCACCCAAGGTGCTTTTACCTTATTATGAGATTATTTGATGTTTTTCATGAATTGCTTAACTTAGTTTGCAGGAAATAAAAAATTATTTTAAAAAATAATATCATGTTTTCTTTTTAGTATTTTTTTAAATTAAAATGATACTTGCATGATTTGTGATAATGTTTGTACACTTAATAAGATTAATTCCATGCTTTCCAAATCAATTTTTGGTTTTAAACATAATGCATATCTATGTATGTTATGAATTTCTTAAAAATGTTTTGATGATAGATGTTTGCATCATGCTTATGACTTGAAATCTTCTATCTTGGATTAATGGGTCTTAATCATTTTTATGATGAAATTTTTAGATGACCTGTCATTTTTTTTAATGAAACTTGTGTTTCGGTTTTAAACTTGATACACATTTTTTTATACAAAAAGGACTTGAGCATGATTACATTAATCAATCTATGCTGCTCCTACCAAATTTTTGAGTGAAAGATTTTGATGACAATTTTGAATTTATATGATGATTCGTGGCTTTCAAACAAAAAATTTGAATATACCTTATGAAATCATCCTTGATAATGATGAAATAAAAATATTAAAAGTTTGTTATCATGCTTAATGAGGATTTGAAGTAATGATAATTGAAATCATATGTTTTGGAATGATGTGTTTTTGGTCTTGATGGTTTTGACGAAACTTTGTTTCGGATTTATATGATGATGCATGTCTTCATGAAATCAATTGTTTAACTAAAAGACCTAACCCACATTGCTATCAATAATTTTTTCAAATGAAAGTAACATGGTTTTGATGATGCTTTTGGTTCTAAGTATGATGCTTGGCTTTTGTATGAAAAATTTGAACATGCTTACTTAAAATGAAATACATAAAAATGGAAAAATACACTATCATGATGTTTTACATTTGATATTATATTTTGATGACAAAACTTATGTTTTGGTTTTAAATATGATACTTATTTTTTAAAACATGAACACACTTATGTGAAACAAATAACTTAAAATGAAACACATTATCATAATAAATTGACTCTTATATTTTGAAATAATGTGTTATATTTTTGTCTTGATGATTTTTATGATAAAGTCTGCCTTTAGCTCTTGAACATTGATGCATATTTCTATTTAGCATTAAAAGACAAAGGCATGCTTATATGAAATAAATCATAAAAAGGAAATGCATGTTTCTTGAAATTTTTCTATCTCTAAATATTTTTTATTTTTTCATGAAAGACAAGTGATGAATTCATTTATGATATTTTATGAATCTCATAAATTATGAAAGAGATTTTAATGATGTGTTAAAGAATCTATTTATGATATTTTATGAATCTTGAAAGTAATTTTGATGAAGAGCTTGAAGTTGACAAATTGAATTTGAATTTTTACTCATGACTCTCCTCTTGATCTCTTGGAATCGTGATATTTTGAGATATTTATAATATTTGAATCAAGTTCTAAAAGATTTCATTTAGCTATGTAGAAATTTTATTGAAATCTTGACCTTGACAATTATAACTTAAAGTTCTTTATAAATCAAGATTGTTTACCATACTTCTTCCGTTTATCAAAAGAGAATTTTTCAAATGAAATGTAACTTGTCTTTTGATTTCTCGGAACTCAATACTTGAATTTTTATGAATTCATGATCTTGATAACTTGAGAACTCTTATGCATGAATCATGATTTTTTACTCTCATATGTTTCTTCTTTGCAAAAGAAGAGACTTATTCGAATTAATGATGATATGTCATTTGACTTCTTGATACTCATGCCATGATTGAAGTATGAATAAAAATTTGTGATGCCACATTTTGTCATAACTTGAAAATGGATGTAAAGAAAATTTTTGTATCATTGTATTCCTTCCTCCCTTCTTTTTGACAATGATAAAGGGGGAGATAGTTTGCTATCTTGCACTTCACAAAATAAAGCAAAGATTTTTAGCTTGCACATTTCAAGAAAATAAAAAGTTGCTATATCAAAAGAAGCAAAAATTTTTGCTAAACTTCACAAAAATATCTAGCTTGCATATCGCAAAGTATGCTAGCTTGCTTATCATTATTGCTAGCTTGCTTATCATCAATTTTTATCATATCATAATTTATTTATGACTCCCTTGAATTCATGCCTTGATTTTGATATGATGAAAATTCATGATTAAACTTTTTTCATGATTAGAGCATTGATGTAAAAGACTATTAGTACTCCTCCCTTTCTTTTCGACAATGACAAAGGAGGAGAAAGATTGCTAGTTTAAAGCAAAAATTTGCTAGCTTGATTATCACAAAAATTTGCATATCAAAGAAAAGCAAAAGGAGAGAAAACTAGCTTGCACTTCTCAAAAGAGAAGAAACAAAAATTACACATCTCAAGAAGCAAGTGATGAATTGCTATGCTTTCATATCCTTAAAAACTTACTATGATTGAATCTTGCTAGTGTGTTGTAAATTTGGACATCCTTAAAATTAACTAGATGCAACTTCTCCTTTTTGTTGATGACAAAGGGGGAGAAGTAGATTAATGACATGATGCATTGTATTAAACATTTTATATATTTGCATGATTTTCTTAATGACATGTTACTTGGATTTTTTTTGAAATCCAAGGGTTCTATCAATATGGCATAATAATAGGGGGAGTTTATTTAAACTTTGAGAGTTAAGGTTAACTCTATCATTAGTTGTCATCATAAAAAGGGAGAGATTATTAAATTTTAGATTTTAATGATGAAACTAATTGATTGTGTTTTCGTTATCTAACTACATCTTGAGTCATGTAGGTCTACTATCGATCAGGATTAGACAATTGACGTAGGAAGAATCGACATTGCATCAGAGGAAATCATATTAGGAGATTATATGTCGAGCCAAAGGTCTGGTCGACGATCGATAGAAGGCTTCAGACAAAAAGTTTGGGCATCAGGCCAAGAAGAGCGGAGTTGTGCCTAGGAGATTATGGTTACGGAGGTCAACCACCGATTGGACAACAGGCTATAAGAGAGGATGATGCACCGAAGAACCAGACAAAGCATCGATCAATGACATGCCGGGCAACAGGATGTTGATTCATTGTAATAATTTTCTAGATCGAAGTAGGGCTAAGGCTTAATTAGTGTGTAGGATTAACTACGATAGTGATAAAGACATAAAATAAAACGAAGTGCCGAAGTCAAGAACGATCTAATCGTTGGAAGTTCAAGAGTTTGCCGGGAGTCCAAAGATTCGTCAGAAATGCTATTGGAACTGGCCAAGAATGAGTCAGGATCTTGCCAAGGGTTCACCGGAAAGATTCATAAAAAATTTATAAAGCTCACCGAGAAAGATCGGAGCTTGCCAAAGAAGACTCGTCGAAACTCGCCAAGATCATCATGAAGTCCAAGAGCTTGCCGGGAGTCCACTGGAAGGTGTCTGAGGGTTCATCGAAAGATCATCGGAAGTTCACCAGAAGCTCATCGGAAGAAGCCTTGATGTGCCAAATTGTGTTTTGCTTAGAAAATATCTTAGATTTCATAGTTTGCACATAATTAGGATTAAAATTGGGAGGTAATCCCATTAACCATGTTAGGGGCTAATTGGGCCCGAGAATGGACTGAATTAGGCCAGATTTAAGACCCACAAGTTGTTAGACCTTGTCTAACAGTGGCACCGCCAAACTGGGGCGGTGGAACCACCTAGGTTCAGTTTCCCAAGTGGTCTAGGTGGTGGTACCGCCTAAGGTCAATGTACTTGGGTAGTGGTACCGACCGGTACACTGACAAGGTCAGTGTGCCTAGGCAGTAGTACCGTCCAGACTGGGTGGTGGCACCACCCAATATCAGTCAATTGGTGGTGGTATCGCTAGTACCCCGAAAATCCAGGGTGACTCAAATTTGAGCTCTAAATTTGAATTCTCTTAGGGTCTATAAATACCCAAGGTGTTCTTACTTGGTATAGCAAGAATTGTACAAGAAAACTAAGGAAAGACTTTGTAATTCTTAGTAGAAATCCCTCCTCCGAAAAGGTTAAAAGTTATTTTTAAGAGAGGTGGTTGAGGAGAGTCTTGTAATCAGAGTTTATAAGAGAGAGTTAGTCTTCGCCCATTGGAAAGAAGACTACTAGTGGAAAGCTGATGACCTTAAGTGAAGAGGAATCGGGAGTGGACATTGGTCGGATGACCGAACCACTATAAATTCGGATTTGCATTTATTTATTGCATTTATCTTTTTGCAGACCATTTTACTTTGCTGGCCCACTTTCTTATCATTGCTCTCATTCATTACGAATCACTTTCAAGTTTAAAACATTTCTGACACAAACTTAATCATGGAAAGCTTTCATCGAAATCAGTTTTCAATGAATGAAGTTGTCTGAAATCACATGAACTTGTTATAATTTACCACTACACTAATTCACCCCCCCTCTTAGTGCCGAACTGATCCTAACAGTTGGTATTAGAGCCCGATATTTCTTTTTTGGATTCACACCCAAGCGAAATGGCTCTTTTCGGATTTCAATAGGGTTTTTCGATTGTTTATCCTCCCTTCTTTAACAGGTCAGACTACACTTGTTGAAATACTCGAATGAGAGTTTTTTTACTTTCATTAAATTTGAATTTATGGAATATCTTCAAAAATAATTTTCAAACTCCCTCTAAACGGATGAACGAATGGTTGAATTTAGAGAAAATTTTTTTTCGTTAAATGCAAAGGCTATGAAGCCTTATTTTGCGCTTTGGACAAAACTGAGTTTAATCATGTTTCTACTTGTGAAACAACTTTTGATATTTGGCGCATACTTGAAATCACGTACGAAGGCACTAGTAGAGTTAAAGACTCAAAAGTAAACCTCTTAATGTATGATTTTGAGCTTTTCCAAATGACACCAAGTGAAACTATTGGTGACATGTACACCCATTTCATGTCATCAATAGTTTGAAAAGCCTTAGTAAAAGTTTTTTGAGTTTTGATCTAATAAACAAGATTTTAAGATCCCTTTCAAAAAGATGAGATTCGAAAGTAACAACGATACAAGAAACTAAAAATTTAAATAATTTTCTTATTGAAGAACTCATTGGCTCTTTAATGACATATGAAATGAGTTTCTTGGAACACAACAAATATGAGAACCACCTTCCAAAGAATATGAAGGTAATTGCACTTAGAACAGAAGAAGACCTCTTGAGCGATAACTCAAGTGATAGTGAAGAGGACATTGAACTTTTGATGTTAAAATTTAAAAAGTTCATTAAACAAGAATTGAAAAACTCAAATGAACTTAAAAACAACACCAACTCTTGCTATGAATGTAAGAAGCCGAAGAGTTCCAAAGGCGAATACACAAAAGTGAAGAAGAAGAAAGTGAGTAAAGAAGGATTAAGTGACGAAGCGATGAACTATGTTTTGGTGGCTCTTGACAATGAGGTAAGTAACTCACCCAATATGCTTTTACCTTATTATGAGATTACTTGATGTTTTTCATGAATTACTTAACATAGTTTGTATGAAATAAAAAAATATTTTTAAAAATAATATCATGCCTTTCTTTCTAGTGTTTTTGAAAATTAAAATGATACTTTCATGATTTGTGATAATGTTTGTACACCTAACAAGATCAATTCCATGTATGCTTTCCGAATCGATTTTTAGTTTTAAACATAATGCATATCTATGTATATTATGAATTTCTTGAAAATGTTTTGATGATAAATGTTTGCATCATGCTTATGACTTGAAATTTTCTATCTTGGATTAATGGGTCTTAATCATTTTTATGACGAAAGTTTTAGATGATGTGTCATATTTTTTTAATGAAACTTGTGTTTCGGTTTTAAACTTAATACATTTTTTTTAATGCAAAAAGGACTTGAGCATACTTACATTAATCAATCTATGTTGCACCTAACAAATTTTTCGAATAAAAGATTTTGATGACAATTTCGAATTTATATGATGATTCATGGCTTTCAAATGAAAATTTGAATATCCCTTATGAAATCATCCTTGATAATGATGAAATAAAAATATTAAAAATTTGTTATCATGCTTAATGAGGATTTGAAGTAATGATAATTGAAATCATATATTTTGGAATGATGTGTTTTTGGTCTTGATAGTTTTGATGAAACTTTGTTTCGGATTTATATGATGATGCATGTCTTCATGAAATCAATTACAAAACTAAAAGACCTAACCCACATTGCTATCAACAATTTTTCCAAATGAAAGTAACATAGTTTTAATGATGCTATCAACTCACATTGCTTGGCTATTGCATAAAAAATTTAAATATGCTTACTTAAATTGAAACACATAAAAATGGAAAAATGCACTATCATGATGTTTTACATTTGATATTATATTTTGATGACGAAACTTATGTTTTGGTTTTAAACAAGATACTCATTTTTTAAAACATGAACACACTTATGTGAAACAAACAACTTAAAATGAAACACATTATCATAATAAATTGAATCTTATATTTTGAAATAATGTGTTATATTTTTGTCTTAACGATTTTTATAACGAAGTTTGCCTTTAGGTCTTGAACATTGATGCATATTTCTATTTAGCATTAAAAGACAAAGGCATGCTTATATAAAATAAATCATAAAAAGGAAATGCATATTTCTTGAAAATTTTCTATCTCTAAATGTTTTCAATTTTTCCATGAAAGACAAGTGCTGAATTCATTTATGATATTTTATGAATCTTGTAAATTATGAAAGAGATTTTAATGATGTGTTAAAGAACGTATTTATGATATTTTATGAATCTTGAAAGTAATTTTGATGAAGAGCTCGAAGTTGACAAATTGAATTTGAATTTTTACTCATGACTCTCCTCTTGATCTCATGGAATCATGACATTTTGAGATATTTATAATATTTGAATCAAGTTCTAAAAGATTTCATTTAGCTATGCAGAAATTTTATTGAAATCATGACCTTGACAATTATAACTTGAAGTTCTTTATAAATCAAAATCGTTTACCATACTTCTTCCGTTTATCAAAAGAGAATTTTTCAAATGAAATGTAATTTATCTTTTGATTTCTCGAAACTCAATACTTGAATTTTTTATGAATTCATAATCTTGATAACTTGAGAACTCTTATGCATGAATCATGATTTTTTGCTCATGACATGATTGAAGTATGGATAAAAATTTGTCATAAAAATTATGACATCATATCATTATTTATTTATGACTCTCTTGAATTCATGCCTTGATTTTGATATGATGAAAATTCATGATTAATTTTTTTTCATAATTAGAACATTGATGTAAAAGATTATTAATACTACTCCCTTTCTTTTCGACAGTGACAAAAAGGAAGAAAGATTGCTAGCTTAAAGTAAAAATTTACTAGCTTGAATATTTCAAAAAATTGCATATCAAAGAAAAGCAAAAGGAGAGAAAACTAGCTTGGACTTCTCAAAAGTGAAGAAATAAAAATTGTATGCATATCACAATAGGAAGCAAAGAAAGTGTGTAACTAGCACATCTCAAGAAGCAAGTGATGAATTGCTATGCTTTCACATCTTTAAAAACTTGCTATAATTGAATCTTACTAGCGTGTTGTAAAATTTGGACATCCTTAAAACTAGCTAGATACAACTTCTCATTTTTGTTGATGACAAAGGGTGAGAAGTAGATTTATGACATCATGCACTATATTAAATATTTTATATATTTGCATGATTTTCTTAATGACATATTACTTAAATTTTTTTTAAAATCCAAGGGTTCTATCAATATGGCATATTGATAGGGGGACTTTGTTTAAACTCCTAGAGTTAAGGGTAACTCCGTCATCAATTAGTTGTCATCATCAAAAAGGGAGAGATTATTGAATCTCATATTTTGATGATGGAACTAATTGATTATGTTTTGATTATCTAACTATGTTTTGAGTCATGCAGGTCTACTCTCGATCAAGATTAGACAATTGACGCAAGAAGAATCGACGTTACGCTAGAGGAAATCACGGCAAGAGATTAGATGTCGAGCCGGAGGTCTGATCGACAATCGACAGAAGGTTTTGGATAAAGAGTTTAAGCATCGAGCCAAGAAGAGCGGAGTTGCACCTAGGAGATCAGGGTTACGGATATCAACCGCCGATTGGGCAATAGGCCGTAAGAAAGGATAATACGCCGAAGAACTGGACGAAGTACCGACTAATGATGTACCGGGCAACAGGATGTTAATTCATTATAATAATTGTCTAGATCAAGTAGGGCTAAGGCTTAATTAGTGTCCATGATTAACTACGATAGCGATGAAGGCATAAAGTGAAACAAAGTGCCAAAGTCAAGTATGATCAAATCATTAGAAGTTCAGGAGTTTACCAGGAGTCCGAAGATTCATCGAAAATGCTACCAGAACTAGCTGAGAATGAGTCAGGAGCTTGCTGAAGGGTTCACCAGAAGTTCACTGAAAAGATTCGTCAGAAGTTCGCGGAGCTCACTAAGAAAGATCGAAGCTTGCCAAGATCATCGTGAAGTCTAGGAGTTTGCCGGGAGTCCACTCGAAGGTGTCTGAGGGTTCATCGGAAGAAGCCTTGATGTTTCGGATTATGTTTTGCTTAGAAAATGTCTTAGATTTCATAGTTAGTACGTAATTAGGATTAAGATTCGGAGGTAATCCCATTAATCATATTAGGGGCCAATTGGGCCTAAGACTGGACTGAATTGGGCTGGATTCAAGGCCTAACCAATTGCTAGACTTTATCTAGCGGTGGCACCGCCAAACTGGGGCGATAGAACCACCTAGGTTTAGTTCCCCAAGTGGTCTAGGTGGTGGTATTGCCAGCACCCCAGAAATCCATGGCGATTCAAATTTGGACTCCAAATTTGAATCCTCTTAGGGTCTATAAATACCCATGGTATTCTTGCTTGGTATAGCAAGAATTGTGTAAGAAAACTAAGGGAAAACTCTGTAATTCTTAGTAGAAATCCCTCCTTCGAAAAGTTTAAAAGTTGTTCCTAAGAGATGTGGTTGAGGGGAGCCTTGTAATCAGAGTTTGTAAGAGGGAGTTAGTCTTCGTCCATTGGAAAGAAGACTACTAGTGGAAAGCTGTGTGGCCTCAAGTGAAGAGGAATCGAGAGTAGATCGGATGACCAAACTACTATAAAAATCAGGTTTGTGTTTACTTATTGTATTTATCTTTCTGCAAACCATTTTACTTTGTTGCCCTACTTCCTTATCACTGCTCTCGTTCATTACGAATCACTTTCAAGTTTAAAACGTTTTCGACATGGATTTAATTACCGAAAGCTTTCATCGAAATTGGTTTTCAATGAACAAAGTTTTTTGAAATCGCACGAACTTGTCGTAATTTACCGCTGCACTAATTTACCCCCGCCGCCCCCCCTAGTGTCAAACTGATCCTAACACTAAGTAAGATTGATTGATCTAATTTAGGATTCCATATAGAATATAAAATAAAATAAAAATTATGATTTTCTTTTATACTTTTTTGAGATGACATATTTTTGCATGCGATAATTAAACTCTAATTATTATTCTTGGATATTTGTTATTCATAAGTATATCTTTAATATTATAAAATAATATTTATTTTTCATATAAAGATATGATTTATATTTTATTATTATTACTATTATTATATGAGTTTTTATTTATGATGATTAATATTCAATAATTATCATAGTTATTATTTTATTATTATTAGTTATTTTGAAATAAATTATATTAAATAGTGAATATTATTTATAACTTATATCCTTATGTTTTATCTGATTGGTAGTTGCCAAAGTGGTCTGAGATAACTAAATTAAAGGATGTAAATTATAATAAATATTTTTTTTATCATTATAGGATATTTTAAATTATATTTTATATTATTGTATCGGTCTTATAGCCATCAAAGTGATATAAATCAATAATTTATAAAATAATATTAAAATATTTATCCTAAATATTATTTAAAAAATAATATTCACAATGATACACATAATTATGAGACTTAGATAATCCCAAAGAAGAATTTACTTTAAATAATTATGTGATGGGATTGAATAATATTATTTTTGATATCCTTATAGTTTATGGTTGTATATCCAAAGGTAACAATACTATTCCACAAAGATATTATCGATCATTCATAAATAATTTTAAGTAAATACTGGATATATTAATATTTCACCGAAAGGTGAAATATGAATTATAAGGAATCATCTAAAAAAAAGTGATAGCACTAAAAATTTATTGCTTACGCCTAGAGACAAGTTATCTTATATATATTATAGACATATGTTATGTTCTTATTATTTTTAAAAATATAGTTTCTCTATCTAGAATTGATGAGTTAGGATATTATCTTTCTTTTGGTAATGGTTGTTGAATCTAAGATTTTGATACTAAAAACAATTGATAATGATTAAGATCTAATTTACGTTTTGAGTAACATAGGTAGCTTCGATCAGGAATAGACAATTGAAGCAGGAAGAATTGACGTTGGGCCAGAGGAGAATATGTCAGAAGATTGAACGTCGAGCCAAAGGATCGTCGACATATCGACAGAAGGCTTCGAACGATGGATTCAGGCATCGGGCCAAGAAGAGTAGAATTGCACCAAGAAGATCGGAGTTACAAAGGATAATTGCCAATTGGGCAATAGGTCGTAAGAGATGACGGTACGCTAAAGAATCAAATGAAGTACTAATGGACCAATGACATGCCGGATAAATTAATTCATGCTTTATAATAATTGTCTAGATCAAAGTAGGTTTTAGGTCTAATTGAATTAGAATTGGGCCAACTCAATTAGAGGTCATTTGGGCCCAATTTTGGGCTATGTTAGGCCAAGTGAAAGGCCCAAACAATGATCCAAGAAGTGGGTCAGGCGATGGAATCGCTGATGGCTTAGTCTTCAAGATAATTTCTAAGACTGTGTCAAGTGATGATACCACCCAATGCTAGGCGGTGGTACCACCCAGTGTTAGAAAGCCTAGTGATGGTACCGCTAATACCCTAAAATTTTAAAGTGTTTGAATTTTGGCTCCAAGATTTGAAGCCACTTGGGGTCTATAAATACCCCAGTTATTCTTGCTTAGGATAGTAAGAATTGAGTAGAAAAAAAGAGTAAACACTCTGTGAATCCAAAGTTAAAACCCTTGTAAAAATATAGAGTCCCTTCTTTTTAAGCATAAAGAGTACCCTAAGGGAGAGTGTGAGGGAAACCTTATAAAAAGGGGTTGTAAAAGGGATGGATAGTCTTCACCCATTTGAAAGAAGACAACTAGTGAAAGTCGATGGCCTCGACGAAGGAGGAATCGAGAGTGGATGTAGGTCGGATGATCGAACCACTATAAATTGGTGTGTTCTTTCCTTGCTGTGCTTTGCTGTTTACCTTTATTACATTTTTAATTAAATACAAAATGCTCTACTTCCTCTCTACTCTTTTTACGAATGTGTTCAAAGTTAAACATCTTTGCCGAAATGTGTTTTCATTGAACGAAGCTTTTCACCGAAATGGTTATCTGAAATTGATGTTTTTTACTACTATACTAATTCACCCCACCCCCCCTCTCTTAGTGTTGCATTGATCCTAACAATTGGTATTAGAGCCATAGTATTTCTCATTTGAATTAATACCTAAGAGAAATGGCTCTTTTCAGTTTTCAAGAGGGTTTTATTGGGAAATCCAAGGGGCGACATCTCATGCGCAGCGAAAGAACAGAAAACAAAAAAAGAACTTTGGATTTCCACGAAAGGTTCCATCATCGTGTGAAGATCGGTGCGTTCAAAAATAAATCCACGAAAACTGCATGTGTAAAAGAAAGTACTTAGGGAGATCGTATATCCCTGAATCCCTACAAATCTGTAGGAGAGGACGAAGAAGGTTAAGCATCCTCTCTAGCAGTATCCACATAGCAGGGACTACGACGATGCTCCTCTCTTGGGTAGAGGAGAATAGAATGTGGCTACTGAGAGAACCCCAGCCTATGGGCCTTCAATTCCCTCTTATTTATAGAGGCCCCCTGTAAACCCTAATGGATCCTGCCTTATTGGGTATTGGATCTCTATCCAATTATCCAAGCCTCTTAGATTAATGGGTCTCTACCCAATAATCTCTTATTAGCTCTTATTTGATTTCATCTTAGGATCCAATAATTCAGGGGCTTATCGGATATCCAATAAGATAGGGGCTCCAACAGATATCTCATATCTGAATCTCTACTCGTCGCAACTTCGACCATATGTGTGTGACGCTCTAGGCCCAATGTCGAGCTGATCGTGAGTCATACTTGTTAGAACTCTTTCTGACTTAGTGAATTATTATCTCCATAATAATTCACCCGACTCATCGACTGCGGACGTACTAGGCCATTACGCTGCAGTCCCTAAACGATACAGGGGAATCCAATCCTTTGGACCTATTTGTCCTCAGTTACCATATATCTATAGTCCCTCATCCATCTAATATTCTAAAGACCCTATACCGGGCATGGTGTTGTCAAGCCCATACGGTCTCTCCTCGAGTCTCGTTCTTATCGGATTCTCCTAGAGAACTCTTTCTCTCTTAATCCAAATAACCTTGGCCAAGGATTTGTTCGAGCAAGAATATATAGGATATTCCTCTCATGATACTGAGTGCGGATGATCATCTATTGACACTCAATAGCCCTCGTAAGGTTGGCTACCACTCCTAGTAACCGACTGTACTAGATCTAGAACTTCCAAACCTATAAGTCTGGTATTAAATAGTGGAGTACTCATATAGGATAGCCTTAGTGTCTCAAGTCTAAGGACCAGATATACTACTAGGACTATGGAAGTGTTGTCTGACGTGAGGTATCAATAACCATCCAGCATTCCGTAAGTGGATCAATCAGTGAACTCATTCTCCAATGAGCACCTATACTATATCCTTAGTGTCTCCATACGAGTAGCTATGAGACTAGCCACCTCCATCATATGGATAGGTATACAGCACACTAGTCTATCCGGTTATCTCAATATTACTTTCGAGTAATCTATGACCGAGATTAGTTAGGGTCTGTGTTTAAAGGTGAATCGGTCTCATTATTGTAATCTCATCACGATCCGATTCCCATTGTACAAATCCAAGGACATCACAATATATGCAACACGTAAAATAAAATGATAAAATACCTAATAATAATAAGCAAAAAGAAATAGTACATATCAAGTCACAAGTGCCATCACTTATGTGATTGGCTTGCAGGGCACATATGACTATCAGGTTTTTCTATCGTTCGTCTTCTTATGTTTAATGGGACGGACAACACTTATTGGAAAACTCGAATGAGAGTTTTCTTGCTCTCTTTGGATTTAAATCTATAGAATATTATCGAATACAATTTTCAACAATCCTCTAAACCTATGAATAAATGGACAAATTTTGAGAAAAAATCATTTTGGTTGAATGCAAAGCCTATGAATGTCTTATTTTATGCCATGGACAAAAACGAGTTTAATCATATTTCTATTTACAAAATAGCTTATGACATTTGGCATATACTTGAAATCACATACGAAAGCATTAATAGAGTCAAAGACTCAAAAATAAATCTTTTGATGCATGATTTTAAACTCTTTCGAATGGCAACAAGCGAAACTATTAGTGACATGTATACTTGTTTTACGGATATCGTCAATAGTTTGAAAATTCTTAGTAAATATTTTTCTAATTTCAAACTTATAAATAAGATTTTAAGATCTCTTCTAAAAAGTTAGAATCTGAAAGTAACTGCTATTCAAGAGGTAAAAGATTTAGATAATTTTTCATTGGAAGAACTCATCGGGCCCTGATAACCTATGAAATGACACCTATGGGACATGACAAACTTGAGAATCACCTTCCAAAGAATAGGAAGGATTTGACACTTCGAACTATAGAAGGCCATTCGAGCGAATGCTAAAGTGATGATGACCTTAAACTTATCACTATAAATTTTAAAAAAATTATAAAATAAGAATTAAAAATTAAAAATGAATTCAATCCGGATACAACTTCTTGCTATGAATGTAAGAAGCCAAGGTGCTCCAAAGACAAGTATACAAAAGTGAAGAAGAAGAAAGCACGCAAAGAAGAATCATGTGCATCCGAAGGCGAGGTGGTGAATTATGCTTTGACGACCTTTGACAACGAGGTAAGTGACTCAACCAAATCTCCTTTACTTTATTATAAAATTACTTGATGCTTTTCATGAGTTGATTGATTTAGTTTATAAGAAATAAAAAAAATTATAAAAAAAATTATCATACTTTCCTTTCTAGTGATTTTGAAAATTAAAAATTTTGAGCATAACTATTGTATATTGATTTCTTGCACTAAGTTAGATTGATTAAGAAGGAAAATGTCTTGTTACAACTAATAAAAATAAAAGAAAGATTATTGAAATTAAAATGATTCTGAATATGCCTTATATGAAATCATGCTTGATAATTTTAATGATGTAATGAAAATGTTAAATATTTGTATAATGCTTGATGATTTGAAATTTTATATTTTGAAATAATGTGTTTTTGGTCTTGATAGTTTTTATGATGAAACTTGTGAATCAGTTTTAAATATTGATGTATGTCTTTATTTAAAAGACTTAAGCATACTTGTATGAAATCAATTACAAAACTAAAAGAACTTTGGCTTCTTTTAATCTTATAGGAATTAACTTACATTGCTTTCAATAAATTTTTCGAATGAAAGAAAAGTGATTTTAATGATGATTTCGGTTCTAAATATGTTGGTTGGCCCTTGGCATAAAAATACAAAGGCATGTTTATATGAAATAAATCACTTAAGTTGAGACTAAAAAGGAAATACATTTCTCTCTAATGTTTTGGCAATTTTTCATTAAGAGATTGATGAATCTAATTACATTATTTATGAATCTCTTGAAAGTGATTTTGATGATTCGATGATTTAAATTTAAATGAGGTTTTTCCTAATCATGAACTTAATACTTCAATTTTATTTATCAAGATCTTTGATCTCCTAAGATTTCTTATGCTATTTATTAAAGAGAACTTTTCAAATGAATCATGATTTTTCAGAATTATAACTTTTTTTATGAATTGAGACATTATGCATAAATCGAGATCTCTTCTTTGTTTTACTTGCTATGTATTAAAAAGAAGCATTATTAAAATCATGATCTTGATTTCTTAGAATTATAACTTAAGATTTTCTTTATATGAATCAAGATCTCTCACAATGCATTCTTGTATGATTCTTTCACTTTATTAAAGAGATTTATCAAATGAATCATGTTCTTCTTGATTTTTCTTAATATTTGATATTATATCTCTCTTGACATGATTTCTTTGTATTTATGGCTTGTATGCCTATGCAATGATTAAAATTTTTAGCCATTGTATCCTCCCTTTCTTTTTGACAAAGACAAAGGGGAGATAGTTTGCTAGCTTGCGCATCGCAAATGAAAGCAAAATTTGCTAGCTCAAATATTGCAAAGAAAGGTAAAATTACTAGCATGCAAAGGAAGTAAAATTTGCTAAGCTTTCACTTCTCAGAAGAAAAGAAAGAACTTGCTAATCTTGAACATCACTAAAAAGTATAAACTTTCACATCTCAAGAAGCAAATTGAACATCTTTAAAACTTGATATGATTACATATTGTAAAGTGATTGCTAGCTTGAATATTGTAAATCTTGCATATCTTAAACACTTATTAGATGCACTTCTTGTTTTTGTTGATGACAAAGGAGAAGAAGATATAAAGATCATGCATGGAATATTGAAATTGAAATTTTGATTATGCATGATTTTTAAATGACATGTTTCTTGAATTTTTGAATTCAAAAGTTCTATCAATATGACAATATTGATAGGGGGAGTTAAGATAACTTCATCATCAATTGATTGTCATCATCAAAAAGGGGATGATTGTTAAATCTTGGATTTTGATGATGAAACCAATTGATAGTGATTAAGACCTAATATGTGTTTTGAGTGACGCGGGTAGCTTCAATTAGGAATAGATAATTGAAGCAAGAAGATTCGATGTTGGGCCAGAGGAGAACATGTCAGAAGATTGGACATCGAGCCGAAGGATCATCGACGTATCGGTAGAAGGCTTTGGACGATGGATTCGAGCATCGAGCCAAAAAGAGAGAAATTACACTAAGGAGATCGGAATTGTAGAGGACAACTACCAATTGGACAATAGGCTGTAAGAAAGGACAATGCGCCAAAGAATCAGATAAAACACCGATGGACCAATGACATGTCGGACAAATTAATTCATGCTTTGTAATAATTGTTTAGATCAAAGTAGATTTTAGGTCTAATTAGATTAGAATTGGGCTACTCAATTAGAGGCCATTTGGGCCCAAGTTTGGGTTATATTGGACCAAGTGAAAGGCCCAAATAATGACCTAAGAAGTGGGTTAGGCGGTGACACCGTAAGAACAAGCGGTGACACAACAAGAACA
Source organism: Musa beccarii (assembly GCA_024322285.1). Classification (NCBI taxonomy): domain Eukaryota; kingdom Viridiplantae; phylum Streptophyta; class Magnoliopsida; order Zingiberales; family Musaceae; genus Musa; species Musa beccarii. Next base: position 37,037,906 of record CM044396.1, on the reverse strand, counting down.
AGCAGTGAAACCACTTATGGCTCAGTCTTCAAGACAATCTCCGAGACTATGTCAAATGATGGTATTACCTAGTGCCAGGCAGTGGTACCACCCAGTGTCAGAAAGCCTAGATGGTAGAATCACCCAGTAATGGTAGTGGAATCGCCAGTACCCCGAAATTTCACAATATTTGAATTTTGGCTTCAAGATTTGAAGCCACTTAGGGTCTATAAATACCCCAAATATTTTTGCTTGGGATAGCAAGAATTGAGCAGAAAAAGAGAGCAAAAACTATGTGAATCCAAAGTTGAAACCCTTGTACAAATATAGAGTCCCTCCTCCTTAAGCATAGAGAGTACTCTAAGAGAGAGTGTAAGGGAAACCTTGTAAAATGGGTTATAAAAGGGTGGTTAGTCTTCACTCATTTGAAAGAAGACTACTAGTGAAAGCCGATGGTCTCGACAAATGAAGAATCAGGAGTAGACGTAGGTCGGATGATCGAACCACTATAAATTGGTATGTTATTTCCTTGTTGTGCTTTGCTATTTACCTTCTTTACATTTTTACTTAACTACAAATTGCTCTACTTTCTCTCTACTCTTTTTACGAATGTGTTTAAAGTAAACATCTTTGCCGAAATGTGTTTTCACTGAATGAAGCATTTCACTGAAATGATTTTCTGAAATCAATGTTTTCTTAACAACGGTAAACTAAGTTTATTTTATGATTCAATAAAAGTTGATTCTAGAATTCTATGTGATGATTTATAAAAATTAATGTAAATCTTGAGTTTACAATGACATTAGTGACCCTACAATCGAATTTTGGATTGAAATATAGTTTCAATAATGAAAAATCTTCTATATTATGACAAAGATGCTTGGAGCATAACTCTAAAGAAAGAATTAAAAGATTAGTGAAGGATAATATTTTGAAAGATTTAGCCATCACTGATTTTGATGTTTACGCAGATTGCATTAAGGAGAAGTAGACTAAGCATACAAAGAAAAATACTACAAGAAGTAAAGAATCCTTACTTTTTAAGGTCGAGAGATAATTTGATAGAAAGATCAAAATTATTAAATCTAATAAGCGCGATGAATTTTAGAGTAAATATGATAAATCTGATTAGAATAATAGTCATTTTGTTAGATTCTTAGAAAAGTGAAGTATTTATGCCAATATATCTTTCTAAGTGTGTTATAATAAAATGATATTGTTAAAAGATAAAATCATACTCTTATAAACATGATTAGAAGTATAATGAGCTATTTCTTTATGCCTGAGTCAATATAGGGTGAAACTCTTAGGAAAACTATATATCTATATGTATATATATATATATATATATATATATATGTATATATATATATATTTGTGTATATATATACATATTTGTGTATATATATATATGTATCTATATATGTATGTATATATATATATGTATATGTATATATATATGTATATATGTATGTACATGTATACATATGTATATGTACATATACATATGTATATATGTATATGTATACATATATATGTATACATGTACATACATATATATATATATATATATATATATGTATATATATGTATATATACATATATATATATATATATATATGTATATATACATATATATATACATATGTATATATATATATATATATATATATGTATATATATATATATGAACATATATATATACACACATATATATATACATATATATACATATACATACATATATATAGAACAGGATTCCTGGTAAGTTACTTCCATCAACTCCATTTGAATTATGAACTGATTGGAAATCCAATTAAAGACATATACACATATGTGGTTGTCCTACAAAGATAAGAGTCTTCAATTCATATAAAAAGAAATTATATCTATGAACTATGTCTAGATATTTTATTGATTATCTAAAAAAATCCAAGGGATACATATTTTATTATCTTAACCATAATACGAGAATAGCAAAATCTCGTAATGCAAGATTCATTAAAATCTATGTAGAATAACCAAAAGGATTCAAACAAAAAAAAAGGAAAGTTAGGCATCCAAACTTAAAAAATATATTTATGGCCTTAAATAAGCTTCCAAATAATGGTATATAAAGTTTCATGATATCATTTCTTCCTTCCAAATAATGGTATATAAAGTTTCATGATATCATTTCTTCCTTTGGATTTAAGAAAATTACTGTTGATCAGTATATATTATTGGATCAAGTCGACACTAAGAAGGAGGGGGGATTGAATTAGTGCTGCGATAAAATGATTCGTTGATTCAGAAAACTCATTCAATAAAAAGCTCCTATCAGAAATTATTTAAACTTAAAACATTTGCAAGAGTAGTAATGAGCAGGTAAAGTACTTGCAAAATAAATAAACAAGCAGAGAAAGGGAGACATACTAATTTTATAGTGGTTTGGTCATCCGACATACGTCAACTCTTGATTCCTCTTCACTCGAGACCATCGGCTTCCACTAACCGATTTTTTTTCAACGGGCGAAGATCAACTACCCTTATAACTCTATTCTCCTTTTGACAAGCTCAGGAGAGAATCTTTACAACCCCTTTTATAAGTGTTCCCTCACACTCTCCCTTAAAAAAATCTCTAAGCATATGGAGGAGGGAACTCAACTTTTCTAGCATAGTTTGCAACTCTAGAATAACATAGTTTTATTCTACTTTCTTGTGTTATCTTTGTAAGGATGAGTGGGGTATTTATAGGCCTCGAATAGCTTCAAAAACGATGTCAAAATTTAAATTTTTGGGTCTTCCAAGTATGAGCGATACCACTGCCTGCATTGGGCAGTGCTACCACTTGCAGAACCTCAAAATAGAGATCCTAATAGTACCATCACTTGCCAGCTTTAATGATAGTGATACCATCACCTATAGCTTGAAAAGTATACTTTTTTACTTTTTCATATCATAGGTGGTTCCACCGCCAGTTTGATGGTGCCATCGCCTGCAGCAACTTCTGAGTCATTGAATGAGCCTCCTAATGAGCCCAAATCAGTCCCAATTTAGGTCCAGTTGGCTCCTAAATAAGTTAGCATGGTTACACTTGCATCTAACTCAATTTTGACTTAACCTTCAATAATTAAGACATAAATAACTAAAGACAAGAATTCTTTATTGCTCGACATATCATTTCATCTGAACATCATCCAAACTACTAGAACGTCGTATGAACCTTCAGTGAATCACTCGATCCTTTGGCATGTTGATTTTCACAACTTTTGATCTTAGCACAACATCCAATTCTTCTGGCCCAATGCCTAATTTCTGACTCTTACCTAACGTCTGATTTTGCTTTAATTGTTTTACCTTTTCTAATCGAAGTTAGTCCTATAACACTTTTTCTCAAAATATAAATTAGATTATAAATTTTATCAATTGGTTTCATCATCAAAATCTAAGATTTAACAATCTCCCCCTCTTTTATGATGATAACCAATTGTTAATAGAGTTTAAACCAAACTCTCCCCATCAATATGCCATATTGATAGAAATTTAAATTCAAAAAATCATTAGAATTTCATTTATAATCATAATACATCATTCCATGCATGATCATCATCATAACTTCTCCTTTGTCATTAACAAAAAGGAGAAGTACATCTAGCAAGTTTTTAAGATATGCAAGTTTTACAACATACAAGTTAGCAATTTAGCAAATTTTTTTCATCATTTTACAACATGCAAGCTAACAAGTTGACAAGTGTTACTTTTGAAGTATGAAGGCTAGCAAGTTTTGTTTTTCTTTGTAAGATAGTAATTTTGCCTTTTTTATAAAGTGCAAGCTAGTAATATTTTTGCTTCCTTTGCAATGAGCAAGCTAGCAAGTTCTTGAGAATGTAAAGTTTAGCAAATTTTTGCTTCTTTTGAGATATCAACTTTTTGCTTCTCTTTACAATGTGCATGCTATCAATTTTGCTTCCTTTTCAATATATAAGTTAGCAAGTTTTTCGCCTTGAAATGTGTAAGCTAGTTTTTTTTTTCCTCCTTTGTCATTGTCAAAAAGAAGGGAAGATACAAAGTTGTACTTTTTTTTTCCTTTATATCAATTTTCAAATCATGACAAATGAGATATCAAAAATTTACATCAATATTTTAATTATCAAAATCAAGTCATAAATACCAATTTAACATTCAAGCTAGCACTTTTTCTCTCCCCCTTTTGTCATAAAAAAGAATGAAAAAATATAATAATATAATTTTTCTCTTTTTACATCAATGATTCAATCATATCATAAAAGATATCAAGAAAAACCAATTTGGTGATGAGATATATAATTCATGAAAGAAAATTAATTTATATATATAATGTTTCAAACATCACATAAGGTATACAACCATCAATACAAGGGAGTCAAGAGAATCATGACATAAAAAATATAATATCAAAGATCATGAAAAATTAAGTCATGAATACTAAAAGATCATGATCAATAAATCTCTTCATTTGTAAATACCAAAAAGAAATCTTAGGAGATCAAATAATAGACAACCTTCAAAGGAAACCTTTAGTCATGAGTTTCGAGAAATCAAGAGAAAAATCATGATTCATAAATATTCTCTTTAGTAAAAAAAATATAGGATATAAAAAAATCTTGATTCATGATTCGATTCATAGAATAAAACTCAAGTTATAATTTTGAGAAATCAATGATTTGGATAAAAACTTCTCTATAGTAAATGGCAAAAGAAATCATGGGAGACTAAATAAGAGATCTTAATTCACAAAAACTCAAGTATCAAATATCGAGAAATCAAGATCATGATTAGGATAAAAACTTCTTTATGGCAAAAACCATGATTCATTTATAAAACATAGGAGAACTTGATTCATGCATAAGAAATCTCAATTCATCATGAGTCATAAAAAAAAAATCAAGTTATGATTCCGAGAAGAAAAGTCATGAATCATTTGAAAAAATCTCATTCAAATTCAATTTGTTAACTCCAAACTCATCATTAAATCATTAAAATCACTTTCATAATTTAAGAGATTCACAAAAGATAATATACATGGATTCATTAATCTTTTATTGAGAACTAAAAAAACTTTAAAGATAGCAAAATTTTTAAAAATACTTACTTCTTTTTATTTTTAGTTTATGCAATTGATTTCATATAAGCATACTCAAGTTTTTCATACAAAAGTCATACATCATGTTTAAAACTGAAAAGTAATACAAAATAATCAAGATACACATAATTACTTCTTAAAACATACAAAAGATTAATCTTATTTAGTGTACAAGCATTATCATAAAACATATAATTGTCATGATAATTTTTTTAACTAATTTAAATTTATTATGAAAAGCATTAAGTAATTTCATGATAAGGTAAAAGAGATCCGATTGAGTCACTTACCTCATCTTCGGATATACTTAACTTGTCCTAAGTGACCTTGAGTCCTTTCTAATTCTTTTGTATGAGCGCCTTCTTCTTTAGTTGCAGACATTTGCTTTTGAAGTGTCCCGATCAATTGCATTCATAGCAAGTCATTGTATTCTTTTTAAGTTTATTTTTATTTTTTTTTCTTGTTTCAAGAACCTTTTAAATTTTATAGTGAGAGGTTTAAGGTCATGATCATCATCACTTAAGTTATCACTCAAGTGGTATTATATTATTCGAGGTGTCAAATCCTTTTTATTCTTTGAAAGGTTGTTCTTATATTCATCATATTCTAAACAAGTCATTTCATAGGTTAGTAAAGACCCGATAAGTTCTTCATTAAGAAAATAATTCAAGTCCTCTGTTTCTTGAATAGTTGTTACTTTTGGATCCCAACACTTTGGAAGGGATCTTAGAATCTTGTTTACAAGTTCAAGATTAGAAAAACTTTTATCAAGTGTTTTCAAATCATTAACAATATCCATGAAATGGGTGTACGTGTCTCCAATAGTTTCGATTAGTTTCATTCAAAATAATTCAAAATCATGCATCAAAAGATTAATTTCTGAATCTTTAACTCTACCTTATGCCTTCATGTATGATTTTAAGTATGTGTTAAATGTCATGCATAGTTTCACAAATAGAAATAAGATTAAACTCATTTTTATCCAAATCATAAAATAAAGCATTTATCGCTTTTGCATTTAACGAAAAAGTCTTCTTCTCCAAATCATTCCATTCATTCATTAGTTTGGAAGACTTTTGAAAATTATTTTCAATGATATTCCATAAATTCAAATCCAAAAAAAGTAAAAAAAACTCTCATTCAAATTTTTCGATATGTGTAGTCTGTCCCATTGAACATAGGAGGATGAACGATAGAAAGACCCTCGTGAAAGTCGAAAAGAGTCATTTCTCTTAGGTGTTAAACCAAATGAAAAAAACGTAACTCTAATACCAACTGTTAGGACCAAGTCGGTACTAAGAGGGGTGGGGGTTGGGGGTGAATTAGTAATGCAATAAAATGATTCGTTGTTCGAAAAACTCGTTCGATAAAAAACTCGTATCAGAAATTGTTTAAACTTAAAACATTTACAAAAGTAGTAATGCAATAAATAAGAGGGGCGGGGGTGAATTAGTAATGCAATAAAATAATTCATTGTTCGGAAAACTCGTTCGATAAAAAAACTCGTCGATAAAAAACTCGTATCAGAAATTGTTTAAACTTAAAACATTTACAAAAGTAGTAATGAGTAGATAAAGCACTTGCAAAATAAATAAACAAGTAGAGAAAGGAAGGCACACTAATTTTATAGTGGTTTGGTCATCCAACCTATGTCCACTCCCGATTCTCTTCACTTGAGGCCATCGGCTTTCACTAACTAATTTTTTTTTAACAAGTGAAGACTAACTACCCTTACAACTCTATTTTCCTTTTGACAGGCTCAGGAGAGAACATTTACAATCCCTTTTACAAGTGTTCCCTCACAATCTCCCTTAAAACAACCTCTTAGTATATGGAGGAGGGAACTCAACTTTTCTAATAAGGTTTACATCTCTAAAATCATAGAGTTTTGTTCTCCTTTCTTATATTATCCTTGCAGAGATGAGTGAGGTATTTATAGGCCCCAAATGACTTTAAAAACGAAGCCAAAATTTAAACTTTTGATCTTCTGAGTATGGGTGATACCACCACCAATAGAACCTCGAAAATAAAGGTTCTAGCAGTGCTACCATCAGCCTAGGTGGTACCACCACCCGCTAGCTTTAATGCTAGTGGTACCACTGTTTGCAACTTAGAAAAGTATGCTTTTTCATTTTTCCAGCTCCTAGGCGGTTCTACCGCTAGTTTGGCAGTGTCATCGCCTACAACAACTTTTGGATCACTAAATGGGCCGCCCAATGGGCCTAAATCAGTCCCAATTTATATCTAATTGGCCCCTAATTGAGTTAGTATAGTTATACTTGAATCTAACTCAATTTTAACCTAACCTTCGATAATTAAGACATAAACAATTAAAGACAAGAATTCTTTATTGCTTGGTATGTCATTTCATATAAACATCATCTGAACTTCTGGCACATCATTCGAATCTTTAGCATATCGCCCGATCCTTTGGTATGTTGACTCCCACAACTTTTGATCTAGACGCAACATCTAATTCTTCTAGCCTGATGCCCAATTTCTAACTGTAGCCCAATGTCTGGTCTTGCTTTAATTGTTTTACCTTTTCTAATTGAAGTTAGTCCTACAATACTTTTCTCAAAATATAAATTAGATCACAAACTTTATTAATTGGTTTCATTATCAAAATTTGATATTCAACATATATATATAAAGGTCAGTGGGAGCAAGTTTATTATATTGGTATTATATGTGGATGATAATTTGGTTGCCAGTAGTGACCTTAGCTTATTATAAGAAATCAAGATATTTCTCACTAAGAATTTTAAAATAGTTGATATGATTAAGGTAGCCCATGTTATTGATATTAAGATATTTAGGGATAGATCTCAAGGATTGTTAGGACTATCTTAGAAAAGATTTAGTATACAGCTTTATTCAATTAATGATATCTATTACTAGAGGTAAAAAATTTAGTCAAAGTTAGTGTCCTAAAAATGACTTAGAAAGGAATTAAATATATATTCTTTATACATGTGCAGTTGAAAGTCTATTATATGCTCAGATCTATACAAGATCAAATATCAACTTTATAGTTAGAATATTGGGTAAATACTAGAGCAACCTAGGAATGAAATATTGAAAAGCTATAAAGAAAATAATAAGATATTTGTAAGGGATGAAAGATTACATACTCACATACATAATATTATATCAGCTTGAAGTAATGTGATATTTAAATGATGATTTTGTAAATTACCTCGATAGTAGGAAGTGAACTTTAGGATTTATATTCACATTAGCTGGAGGGACAATTTCTTAAAAAAATATAAAGCAATCAATTACTTATTATATCATTAATAATGGAATCTAAATATGTGACATGCTTTGAGGCTACAAATCAAGTCTTATAACTATGAAATTTTATCTCAAGACTCAATGTGGTCTACTCAATTATGAGATTGTTAAATTATGATAATATTATAGTAGTTTTCTTCTTTAAGAATAATAAGTACTCCAGTAGTTCTAAGCATATCGAGATCAAGTACTTAGTGGATAGAGAAATGGTCCAGAAATAAGTGTCAATTAAGAACTATTGAATCTCGGATTTTGATGATGAAATCAATTGGTGAATTATTTATTCTAATCTATATTGTCAAGATAAGTGTGCAGGATTAACTACGATGGGATAAAAACATAAAGTGATTTACCAAGGTCAAAAGTTCGTCGGGAGTTCGAGAGTTCACTGAAAGTCCGAAGGATCATCGGAAGTGTTGCCGGAACTAATCGAGATCGAATCAGGGACTTGCCGAAGGTTTCAGAAGTTTGCCACAAAGATCATCGAAGGTTCACGGAGATTACCGAGAAGGTTCGGAAGCTTGCCAAAGACTCGTTGAGCTCACCACAAAATTCGGGAGCATCATGGAGTCCGTCGGAAGAAATCCGAAGGAGTGTCGGAAGTCCATCGGAATCTCGCCGGAAAGCTCGTCGAAAGTAGACTTAAAGAATGTCGGTTTAAATCACTTAAAATTATGTTTCAATTTCATAGTTAGCATGTAATTTGGGTTAGGATTAGGTGTTAATCCTATAACCCAAAATAGGGCCCATTGGGCCTTATTTTAGATCGATTTGGGCCGAGTTTAAGGCCCAAACCAATATCCTGAAAAGTGCTGGGTGGTGGCACCGCCTAGAGGCCAAAAGCTGGGCGGTGGCATCGCCGAGCCTGGGGTGGTGGCACCGCCCAGCCTGGGGTGGTGGCATCGCCCAGCACCCGAGTGAATGGGCAGTGGCACCACTGCCTTGGGCGGTGGAACCACCCTATGCACAATCGACAAAGCGGCGGCACCGCTTAGCTGACCGAAAACCAAACGAATTCAAATTTGGAGCTCAAATTTGAATCTTCTTGGGGTCTATAAATACCCCTCCTTTCTCAACAGAAAGAGCAACCTTTTGAGAGTTAGAAATTGAGCAAATGCCTTAGCAAAGTCTTGTTTTCTCTAGCTAGTGTTCACCTCTCTCTTTCTCTTTGAAAAACTTATAAGAGCATGAACTACTTGGGTTGTAAGAGGGGTATTTGATCCTTCCCTTTCAAAGTGACTTGCTAGTGGAAGTTGGAAGCCTTATCGAAGAAGGCTTTGGAAGTGGATGTAGGTCATTTGACTGAACTACTATACATCGTGGTGTTCCTTGAATATGTGAGTGTTTAAATTTTTAAATCATTTCTCTACTTAGCTGCAAATCATTCCATTTTCATCTCCTTTACTCAAGCTACTTTAACTAAGTCATCTTTCACTAAATCAAAATTTTCATACGAACTATCTATTTACGAAATTGATTTCAAACTTACAAGTTTTAATCTGCTGCACTAATTCACCCCCTCTTAGTGCCTCTCCGATCCTAATAATTGGTATCAGAGCAAGGTTCACTCTCATATTTGGTTTAAAACCTAAGAGATGGCTTATTCCAGCATACAAGAGGGTCATTCCATTACACGTCCACTTATGTTTAATGGGTCGGATTACACATATTAGAAGACTCGTATAAGGATCTTTCTTATTTTCATGAATTTTGAGCTTTGGAGCATCGTCAAAAATGGATTTAAAAAATCTTCTCTTCCGACGAGCGAATGGAATGAATTGGAGAAAAAGACTTTTGCTTTAAACACAAAGGCTATGAATGCCTTGTTTTGCGCTCTCGACAAAAATAAATTTAATCGCGTTTCGATTTGTGAATCGGCTTTTAATATTTGGCATACTCTTGAGATCACTCATGAAGGCACTAACCGAGTGAAAGAGTCCAAAATCAACATTCTTGTGCATTCTTACAAACTTTTCCAAATAAAACCAAGTGAGTCCATCGGAGATATATACACCCGCTTCATGGATGTTATCAATGGACTCAAAGCACTTGGTAAAGGTTTTTTGAATTTTAAACTTGTAACTAAAATTTTAAGACTCCTTCCAAAGAGTTGGGATCCAAAAGTTACGGTCATTCAAGAGGCTAAGGATCTTAAAACTTTTCCTCTCAAAGAACTTATTGGGTTTCTAATGACCTACGAAATGACGTGTCATGCTTATGAAGAGCTCGAGAACCTCCTTCCAAAGAATAAGAAGGATATGACACTAAGAACATAAGAAGACCACTTGAAAGGAACATCAAGTGATGAGGACAGTGACAATCACATTACACTTTTAACTTGAAAATTTTAAAAATTTATAAAAAAGAATAAATTTAAAAATGACACAAAAAACAAACTTGAACATAAAAAGGACCAAGTCATTTGCTACGAGTGCAAGAAGCCAGGGCACTTCAAATATGAATGCCCCCAAGCCAAGAAGAAGCAACCAAAGAAGAAGAAAGCATTGAAGGCTACATGGGATGACTCAAGTGACTCCGAGGATGAAGAAGCAAGCAACAAAGAGGAGGCCAACTTCGCTCTAATAGCTTTGGGAGAAGAGGTAAGTAATTTACTTAATAAAGATTTATCTTTTGATGAGCTTTCGATTGCTTTCCATAAATTATTTGATGAATATAGAACTATTACAAAAAGGTTTAATTTATTAAAAAAGGAACATGCTTTATTGCTAAATAAATTTAAAAGTCTTGAGCATGATTCTCTCCCTCTACTCCCATGCTCTAAGTGTAATCACTTAGAAGCAATCAAAAAGGAGAACTTACTACTCAAAGAGACCCTAAACAAGTTTAAGGTCAGTAACAAGAGCTTAGACATGATCCTTGCAAACAAGGGTCACGTCGAGAATAGATGTGGAATTAGATTTGAGTGGATCTCACCGAACTCAAACCACCTTCATTTAAGGGCCAACATTACATATATCCTCTCATTTGAAATGTAATTTTTATTGCAAATCTAGACATATTGTTTACAAATGTCCGTTTAAGAAAATTAGTCCACACAAATTGATATGGGTTCCTAAAAGAACCATAAATAATTCAATACTAAATGACAAAGTTAGTAGATCAATATTTGAGGCACCTAAAATCAAATGGGTACCTAAAAACCATTTTGTTTTGTAGACACATTCACCATCACAAGCTAGGATCAAGAGATGGTATCTTGATAGTGGATGCTCAAGATACATGACCGGAGATCTATCTCAATTCTCTATGCTCACTAGCAAAGAAGAAGGGTATGTCACCTTCGGGGACAACAACAAGGGTAAAATCATTGGTAAGGGAACCATAGGTAACAAATCAAGTTTTTCAATAGATGATGTGTTGCTAGTTAATAGATTAAAATATAATCTTTTAAGCATTAGTCAATTATGTGATAAAGGTTATGTTATTAGATTGAATCTAATATTTGCATCATTGAAAAACCAAACAATAACATATCCATGATTGCTTTAAAACAAAATAATGTCTACACCATTAATATTAATGAACTAAGTAATAAAATGTGTTTTTCAGTTTTGAATGATGATGCTTGGCTTTGGCATAGGAGATTAGGTCATGTAAGCATGAAACTAATATCCAAGATTTCATCCAGAGAGTTAGTACGAGGGATTCCCAATATGAAGTTTGTCAAGGACAAAGTATGTGATGCGTGTCAACTAGGAAAACAAATAAAAACTAGTTTCAAATCAAAAAAATTAAATTAGCACCACTAGACCATTGCAATTGATCCATTTGGACTTATTTGGACCAATTGACATTACAAGCCTAGGAAGTAGCAAATATGCCTTCGTAATTGTGGATAACTATAGTAGATACACTTGGACCTATTTCTTGGCTCACAAAAATTATTATTTCAAATGTTTTTTTAAATTTTGTAAACTTACTCAAAACGAAAAAGGTTTTATGATTTCATCAATTCGGAGTGATCACGGTGGTGAATTTCAAAACCATGACTTCCAAAGTTTTTATGAAATAAATAGATATAACCATAATTTTTCTACTCCAAGGAATCCTCAACAAAATGGAGTAGTGGAAAGAAAAAATAAAAATTTACAAGAAATAGCAAGAATCATGTTAAATAAATTTAATTTACCTAAATATCTTTAGGCCGAAGCCGTGAACACGGCTTGCTATGTCATGAATAGAGTTCTAGTAAGACCATCTCTATCTAAGACTTTGTATGAATTATAGAATAATAAAAAACCCAATGTTTCTTACTTTAAAGTTTTCGGTTGCAAATGCTTTATTTTAAATGAAAAGGATGCTTTAAAAAAATTCGATGCTAAATCCGATGAAGGCATCTTTCTTGGTTACTCTTCTATTTCTAAAGCTTTTTGGGTTTTCAACAAAAGAACCTTAGTTATAGAAGAATCTATTCATATAGTTTTTAATAAATTTTTTGAATTTAAGAAAAACGATTTTGATGATGATCTTGGTTTGATGATTTAAATTTGAATGAACCGTCTCCTCAAAATGACAACTTGGATGCATCTTGTTCCCAAATTTCCTTACCCAAGGAATGGAAGTATGTAGATGCCCATCCCAAAGAGTTAATTATATGAGACAAATCGAAAGGGGTTCAAACTCATTCTTCTTTTAAAAATTTTTATGCCCATGCTGCTTTTCTTTCTCAAATTAAACCAAAGTGCATTGATGATGCCTTGAAAAATGATTCTTGGGTTATCGCAATGTAAGAGTTGAATCAATTTGAGAGGAATGAAGTATGGAAGCTTGTTCCTAGACCTAATGACCATTTAGTTATTGGTACTAAATGGGTCTTTAGAAACAAGCAAGATGAATGCGAGAACATGGTTAGAAACAAGGCTAGACTAGTGGCCAAAGGTTTTAACTAAAAAGAAGGTATCGATTATAAAGAGACCTTCGCTCCTGTGGCAAGATTAGAAGCCATTAGGATGCTCCTTGCCTATGCTAGTAGTAATGATTTTAAATTATTTCAAATGGATGTCAAAAGTACTTTCTTAAATGGTTTTATTTCCGAAGAAGTGTATGTTGAACAACCTCCCAGATTTGAAAATTCTCTTCTTCCTAATTATGTGTTTAAATTAACTAAGACTCTCTATAGACTAAAACAAGCTCCTAAAGCTTGGTATGAAAGGCTTAGTTCCTTTCTTATTTCAAATAATTTTATAAAAGGCAAGGTTGATACTACATTATTTATCAAACATTTTAAAAATAATTTTTTTATTATTCAAATTTATGTTGACGATATTATTTTTGGTTCTTCGAATGAATCACTATGTCAATTATTTGCCAAGTATATGAGTCATGAATTTGAAATGAGTCTAATGGGAGAATTAACCTTCTTTTTAAGATTGTAAATTAAATAATTTAGTGATGGTATATTTTTTAATCAAACAAAGTACACATTAGAATTGTTAAAATGATTTAACATGGATGGTTCAAAAGCCATCAATACTCCAATGAGTACTTCCACCAAGTTAGACTTAGATGAAAGTGGAGAAAATTTTGATCAAAAAACATATAGGGGAATGATAGGTAGCTTACTTTACCTCATCGCAACTAGACCAGATATTATGTTTAGTGTAGGCCTATGTGCAAGATTCCAAGCTAATCCCGAGTTATCTCACCTTAAAGCCGTTAAAAGAATCTTTAGATATCTTAAAGGGACTCCTAATCTAGGATTATGGTATCCAAAATCCGATAACTTTAATTTAAAAGCCTATGCAGATGCGAATTTTAGCAGATGTAGAATAGATAGAAAAAGTACATCCGGAACATGCCAATTTCTAGGACATGCACTTGTTTCTTGGACCTCCAAGAAACAAAATTCGGTTGCACTATCTATGGCGGAAGCCGAGTACATAGCTACAAGTGCATGTTGTGTACAAGTTATTTGGATAAAAAATACGTTAGAAGACTATGAAATTTATTTAAAGAACATTCCCATAAAATGTGATAACACAAATGCTATTTGTCTAACCAAAAATCCAATTCAACACTCCAGAACTAAGCATATTGACATTAGATATCACTTTATACGAGATCATATCAATAATAATGATGTCATTCTAGAATTTATTGATACAAAACACCAATTAGCAGACATCTTCATAAAACCTCTAAATAAAGAATAATTTGACTTCATTAGAAGAGAATTAGGCATGCTAAATTGTTCTAATACATGATATTGTTTCTTTTTTGAAACTTTTCAACTTCGGCTTTTATTGTCTCATCTTGATATTATCTCCTTGTTTTTGGATGACATCTTTACAATATCATCTTTTGAACGAAAGTCTCCTCTTCGATTGATGAATTTTTGAGTTATGTCATGCATTTTGATAAAATGATTAAAATTTCAATTTTAATAGTCATATTATATTTTCAGATTTTGATGACATCTTTATATCATGGAGCTCTCATTTTTATCTTTCGATCGTAATCTTGATGAAAGCTATCATGATGTTGTTATCCTCTTTCTTCAAATAATGGATATTAATGATATAGTAAAACTAATTTTATACCCTCCTTAAATATGACTAAAGAAATTTCATGACTTACATGAAGCTTAACATATGCATAAATTAATGTTATGAATTGTGCAAAAATTAAGCTCTTAAATGTTCATTTCTGAATTTTATTCTTGTGCTAATCGCTATGATTTAAGGTTTTATGACTTCCTCCTCATGAATCACTACAAGAATACCACGTCGAATTTTTTCGTTCAAATTTTTGATATTGATATATTTCATTCGTTGAAGTTTTATGAGTTTTGACATCTCATTATCATGGAGTTTACCTAGAAATATGTAATTCTTGATGAATGACTTTAATGATCTATCCTTTCACAATTCTATGAATTCTCAATCAAAAAATGAGTCTTATATTCCTCATGTATGAATTCTTCATGAGCATTTTGACACTCTAATGTTTTCTTTCGGATCTCATGAACATGAATAAAAATGATTCAAACATTTTTCAGATTTCTTCATCAAGGATGACATATTTTGCATTATGTTCAACTCATTTATCATATGCTTGATAATTGACCACTCATTTTTTTTTTATAATACCTTGTGGTGGCTACTTCACCTCCTTTTTGTTGATGACAAAGGGGGAGAAGAATGTGTAAATTGATGAAACATATGAAAATAACTCGATAAAATGTCTTGAGAAGATTGAATTCAAGTGTTTTGAGATCGATATCATATCATTGGGTTCTTTTTATTTATATGATAAGCTAATATTTCATTTGATATCATGCCTTGATCTTATGCACTTCATTGATATCATTTGATCATTGTGGTAATTCAATTTATGATTAGTTTCTTTTATTGAAATGATGAATGTCTATCATTCGACTAGAAAATGCATAACATGCCATGACATTGTGAAAAATATGAAGTTTCGTATTTATGGATGAAAGATCATGCTTGTTAAGCATGACGGTAAGTTTAATGAATGAAACTTATCGGGTTTGGGATGAATTCAAGAAGATTGAATTCAAGTATTTTTACCTTCTCATGATATGGCATACAGATAGGGGGAGTTAAGATTAACTCCATCATCAATTGATTGTCATCATGAAAAAGGGAGAGATTGTTGAATCTCGGATTTTGATGATGAAGTCAATTGGTGAATTATTTGTTCTAATCTATATTATCAAGATAAGTGTACAGGATTAACTACGATGGGATGAAAATATAAAGTGATTTACCAAGGTCAAGTTCGTCGAGAGTTCAAGAGCTCACCGGAAGTCCGAAGGATCGTCGGAAGTGTTAACAGAACAAATCGAGATTGAATCAGGGACTTGCCGAAGGTTTCGAAAGTTCACCGCAAAGATCATCGGAGGTTCACGGAGATTACCGAGAAGGTTCGGAAGCTTGCCAAAGACTCGTTGAGCTCGCCACAAAATCCGGGAGCATGTTGGGAGTCCACTGGAAGAAATCCAAAGGAGTGTCGGAAGTCCATCGGAATCTCGCCAAAAAGCTCGCCGGAAGTAGACTTGAAGAATGTCAATTTAAATCACTTAGAATTATGTTTCAATTTCATAGTTAGCATGTAATTTGGGTTCAAATTAGGTGTTAATCCTATAACCCAAAGTAGGAGCCCATTGGGCCTTGTTTTGGATCGGTTTGGGCCGAGTTTAAGGCCTAAACTAATATCCTAAAAAGTGCTAGGCAGTGGCACCGCCCAGAGGCCAAAAGCTAGGCAGTGGCACTACCCAGCCTAGGGCGGTGGCACCGCTGCCTTGGGCGGTGGAATCGCCACTGCACTATCGATCGACAATCGACAGTGTGTGGCACCGCCAACACTGAAAACCAAATGAATTCAAATTTGGAGCTCAAATTTGAATCCTCTTGGGTTCTATAAATACCCTCCCTTTCTCAACAGAAAGAGCACCCTTTTGAGAGTTAGAAATTGAGCAAAAGCCTTAGCAAAGTCTTATTTTCTCTAGCTACTGTTCATCTCTCTCTTTCTCTTTGAAAAACTTGTAAGAGTGTGAACTACTTAGGTTGTAAGAGAGGTATTTAGTCCTTCCCCTTCAAAGTGACTTGCTAGTGGAAGTTGGAAGCCTCATCGAAGAAGGCTTCGGAAGTGGATGTAGGTCATTTGACCGAACCACTATATATCATGGTGTTCCTTGAATGTGTGAGTGTTTAAATTTCTGAATCATTTCTCTACTTAGCTGTAAATCATTCCATTTTCATCTCCTTTACTCAAGCTACTTTAGCTAAGTCATCTTTCGCCGAATCGAAATCTTCATACGAACTATCTATTTATAAAATCGATTTCAAACTTACGAGTTTTAATCCGCTGCACTAATTCACCACCCTACCCCCCCCTCTTAGTGCCTCTCCGATCCTAATAAGAACCTTAGCATCACCTTGATAATTGCTAATCCATTTACTAAGGCTTTATACTCTAAAGTATTTAAAGAACTTATTCAGAGAATGAAGCTTGTGAGCAAGCCATAAAAGATATAATGATGTATGTTTAGGTGGATACTATTATTAATATTTTTCTTACCTAATTAAAGTTATTTATTTCTGCTATCATTTTTATATTTATGTTTATACATATTATAGTTAAATGTGATGATAGGATTATCTTAAAAAGATAAATTAGAAAAGGTTAATAGCGTTGTGGCACATAGAAGTGAGTATGATATTGATGATATATAACTATTATGACTCGCATTGGTAGTTAGACGTAACGTAATATTATTGTACCTATTGGACTTATTAACAAATTTTAAAATTCATGGCCTTGTATCGAAAGCTTTTCAAAACTTTTAGAATCCAATTATGTAAAGTTGTTTTTAAATAAAATTTTATTTTCTTTATTTTTTTTATTCTAATTTTTTTTATATTTTATCAATTAATGGATCAAATAGGAGAATGTTATTTTATGTGGTCCTATCTAATTAGGTAAGATATATTATAGATCTAATTAGATTCTGATCACGGTTATCGACCAGTAGTAAGGTAGTCCAATTATAGTAGGATTCCTTAAGAGATGACCTTAATAGGAGGGGCTCTCCTAATTACCATTCGAAACTCTCTACCTCACCTATAAAAAGATACGACATCCTAGAGATGACATACCAGTCATGAGATTACAGATTTATTCTTAATTTCCCTTAGTCTCAATCCATCACTCATAGTGGTTCTGTGAAGGATATGAAGAGAGAGAATGCGAGTCTAGTTTTTCTTATAAATCGACATCGCTATGGCTATCAGATCTAATGACAGTACACTTATAGATTAGACAAAAGTTTCTGAATGACATCAAAAGGTATGCATCCTAAATCTAATATATTATTATTTAATTTTAATTTCTGGCATTAAATATTTTTATATAATAATGGCATAATCATGGTTTTTATGCTTATAGCTAGAGGATTAATCAACATGTCAGAGATAAGATAATATACTAGAGGTTCAGACAAAGGGTTGTAAGATTGGAAGATATGCTAAAAGCTCCAATTTTATGTTGGTTGTAACTGTTGAGTCAAGATCAAAGTGTTCAATAGTCAATTTGAGTCATTTTTGGAATGACTTAGAGCCCAAACTTATAGCAACATTTATGCTTGAGTTTGAGCTAGAATTGGACCCATTAGAAGGCCAAATACATGGCCTAAAGTTGGCTTGTCTAGTAGGCCCAAGCATTGGTACTACATGAGTTTGTCGATAACATAAAAAATATGTTATCAACCTAATCGATGATAGTACCATCTATGGTGATGATAGTATTACCTAGGTCAGTGATGATATCGCCTCAAATGCTATAGTGGTAGGACCATTGGACTTCAGTTTTATTATTCTCATTCAAAAGTTAAGGTAATACTATTGAATCTCGGATTTTTATGATAAAACTAATTGATTATGTTTTGTGATCTAACTACGTTTTGAGTGACGTAGGTCTACTATCGATTAGGATTAGACAATTGATGCTAGAGGAATTGGCGTTGTACCAGGTGATTACGTCAGGATATTGGATGTCAAGCCGGTGGTTCGATCAACAATCGACAGAAGGCTTTGGATGTCAGGCATCGGGCCAAGAAGAGCGTGTTGTGCCAAGGATATCGAGGTTGCGGAGGTCAACCGCCGATTGAGCAACAAAACACAAGAGAGGATGATTCGTCGAAGAATCGGACGAAGCGTCGACCAATGACATGCCGGGCAACTGAATGTCAATTCGCATTGTAATAACTGTCTAGATCGAAGTAGAGTTTTTGTTTATATGTAAGCAGGATTAACTACGATAACGATGAAGACGTAAAATGAAACAAAGTGTCGAAAGACAAGTGTGATGGATCATTGGGAGTTCAAGAGTTCGACGAAAGTTCGAAGATTTGTTAGGAGTGCTACCGGAACTGGTCGAGAACGAGTAGGGAGCTTGCTGAAGGGGTTTTCGAAAGTTCATTGGAAAGTTTGTCAAAAGTTCACGGAGCTTGCCAAGAAAGATTGGAGCTTGCCAAAGAAGCTCGTTGGAACTCACCAAGATCATCGTGAAGTCCAGGAGCTTGTCAGGAGTCCGTAGAATGGTTTTCGAGGGTTCGTCGGAAGACCATCAGAAGTTCACCGAAAGCTCACCGGAAGAAGTCTTGACTTGTTGGACTTTATAATAGCTTAGGAAATATTTTTAATTTTATAGTTAGTATATTAATTTGGGTTAGGATTAGGTGTTAATCCTATAACCCAAGTAGGGGCTAAGTGGGCTTGATAACGGACTGGTTTGGGCCGAGTTTAAGGCCCAAACCAGTGTGTCGAAAAGGCTAGGCAGTGACACCGCCTAGTAGCCGAGAGCCCGGGTGATGGCACCACCCAGTACTCGAGAGCCCGGGCGGTGGCACCACCTAGCTGGGCGGTGGTACCGTCGCTGGGCAGCAAGCCTAGGTGGTGGCACCGCCACTAACAGGTGATGGCACCGCTAACACCAGGAAAAATGAAAGTGATTCAAATTTGGGCTCCAAATTTAAATCCTCTTGAGGCCTATAAATACCCCTCTCATTCATGGTTGAAAGGGGGTCTAAAACTAAGAAAAAATAGGAAAAACTCTCTTGAAATAGTGTCAAAATCTTCTCTCTAAGTTTTAAGTATGTTCTAGTCCAAGAGAGGGGTAAGAGGCCTTGTAAGGGTTACCTCCTAAGCTCGTCAAAATGAGAAGTGTTATAAGGGAGTTCATCCTCGCCCGTTGGAAGGAGAATAGCTAGTAGAAAAGTTGGTGACCTCAAGTGAAGAGAAATCGGGAGTGAACATAGGTCATATAACCGAACCACTATAAATCGGTTTACATTTATATTCTTGCAATTTACTTTTCTACAAACCATCTTCACTTTGATGCTCTACCTTCTCATCTCCTTCTTACGAATCAATTTACTTCTAAAGCATCTTTCGTTACGGATTTAATCGAAGCATCATTTTCAACATACGATGTTTTCAAAACTTGTTTTAAAACGCTGAAAATTTATCGTTCTTTACCACTGTACTAATTCACCCCCCCCCCCTCTTAGTGTCACTCGATCCCTAACAATTGGTATCAGAGCCATGTTATTTCTTATTCGGATTTACACTTGTAAGAATTGACTCTTCATGGATTTCAAGAGGGCTTTTCAGTTGTTTGTCCACCATTCTTTAACGGATCGGATTACACCTATTGGAAAACTCGAATGAGAGTTTTCTTGCTTTCAATGGATTTGGATTTGTGTAATGTTGTTGAAAATCATTTTTAACTTTCCTCTAAACTGACGCACGAATGGTCGAACTTAGAGAAAAAATCTCTCTTTAAATGCAAAGGCTATGAATGCCTTATTTTGTGTTTTAGATAAAAATGAGTTCAATCGAATTTCTATGTGTGAAATGGCTTTTGATATTTGGCAGACACTTGAAATCATGCACGAGGGAACTAGTAGAGTTAAAGACTCGAAAGTAAACCTCTTATTGCATGATTTTGAGCTCTTCCAAATGAAACTAAACGAGACTATCGGCGACATGTACACCCGTTTCATGGATGTTGTCAATAGTCTAAGAGCTCTTGGTAAATCTTTTTCAGATTTTGAACTCATAAACAAGATCTTAAGATCCTTTCCAAAAAGGTGAGATCCTAAAGTAACCACAATACCAAAAGCTAAAAATTTAAATGACTTACCTCTTGAAGAACTCATTGGGTCTTTAATGACCTATGAAATGGTATTCCTGAAATACAATGAACTTGATGAACACATGAACCACCTTCCAAAGAACAGGAAGGATTTGGCACTTCAAACTATAAAATGGCACTCGAGTGATGACTCAAGTGATGAGGACACTATTGAGAACTTTGAACTTCGAACACTAAATCTTAATAAATTCATTAAACAAAAATCTAAAATAAACAATGAACTTGAATGGAGGAAGAGGCCAAAGAAGAGGAAGGCACCTACGAAAGAATCAAGTAAAGAAGAGGCAAATTGGGCTTTGACGGGCTTCGACTACAAGGTAAGCAACTTAACTCCTTTGAATTATTTTGAAATTAAATGATCTTTCCATGAATGCTAAACTTAGTTAGTAGGAAATAAATAATTATTTTTAAAAAAATTATATCATGCTTTTCTTTCTAGTATTTTTGAAAAGTAAAATTTTTAAATGGTGTATGCAACATTATGAATGATGATTGAATAATTTGTAATAATGATTGTGCATCAACTATACATCTATATATATTATTCTTGAAAACGTTTTGATGATAATTTTATAGTATCATGCTTATGATTTGAAAATCTCTATTAACGGCTCTTAAACGTTTTTATGATAAAAATTTTAGATGATACTTGTCTTCATGAAATCAAAAGACCTAACCTACAAATTTTTCAAATGAAAGAAATGTGATTTTGATGTTACCTTATATTATATTTGGACTTGATGATTTTCATGACAAAAATTATTTTTCAGATTTATAAAATGATATATGATTTTAGCAAAAATTTGAGTATTGATCATCTTGTTATAACAAATGAAAGAAAGAATTAAAATGATTTTGATGATACATTATGAAAACATGCTTAATGATTGTATCATACTTGATGACTTGAAATCTCATATTTTGAAATAATGTGTATGATGAATCTCATGAATCAATTTTGGAAAATGCCGCATACTTAATGAGTTACAATTTCATGATCTTTATGATGAAATTTGCCTTTCCATCTTGAATGTTAACATTTCTTTTTAAGGTAAAGGTATACTTATAAGAAGCAAATCACATGAATAGAAATTTATAAAAACAAAATGCAATCCTCTGTCTTATCGATTTTTTAATAAATCTATGCTTGTCATGTATAAATTTATTGAATGTAATTTTGAGAATGATTTTGGATTTGACAAATACTTGATTCATATTTACGGCGTGAGATACATTTTAAATATGAATCATGTTCACTACTTCAACCATGTTCTATCTCCCTTAATTTATTTTGTTCTCCTATAATTCCTTTTTTATTTACTAAAGAGGAGAACCTACCAAATGAATCATGTTCTTCTTGAGTCTTGATATTATATCCTAGAAGTGATATGATTTCTTTGCCTTGTGTGGTAAATTAAATATTTGATATAAATAAAATTTGTTTTATGATGAATCATTGAATCATGACTTGATCTATGAGAATACTATGTTTTTATGTATCATGATTCTTGGTTGTATATCCTTTATCATGAATTGAAAATTGATGATAAAGAAAATATTTGTGAATCATGATTTTGATTTCTCGGAACTATATGCTTAGAATTTATTTTAAAATCATGATCTTGATCTTGCTAAAAAGAATAATTATGAACCATGAATGATATCTTTTGATCCTTGTTGATTTTTCATATTAATATCTTTCATTACATGATATGATTGAATCATTGATTTATTTTTTTTATCATGGCATAAAAATACATGTAAAATATGCTAGCATTGGTATCCATGACTTGAACTTGATTGCATGCTTAAATTGATTTTTTT